>JARUHE010056317.1:0-15770 GCA_031471125.1 Archaeomysis grebnitzkii
TACACTGTATAGTTTTATATTACACATATGTGCGTATTAATTATTAAACCCTTTATATAATTATATCAAATAATTACATATATGTAACGATCCATTCAATTACATAACTAATTAAAGTAATTAAAATATAATATAATATGAATAGACGAATAATTTCGCATTTTTCTCTTACGCCTATTATTACAACAGTTATTTCAATAATAATTGCAATTTATTTTACTACTTGTTCAAATAATATTCTATTATGTATTGGATTAATAATCTTATTATTTTTTTATTTATTTATTGGAATAATTATGTTATTTTTTATATTTTTTGGAATAATCATCCTTTTTTTATATTTGTAATCATCGTCTTATACTATTTTGTTTTATTATTTATTGAAATGGTTATCTGGACGGTGAAGAGTTTATTGATATATAGATGTGTAGAAAATAATAGTATGTGAATCAAACACGATTGTACTATCGTCAAAGAAATATAGTCCCCAACAACTGAAAACGTTATTCAAATATACACGGAAACACGACTAACTTTTATGTATGATAGTCCAAATTGACATCATCAATCTGACTAACCTTTTTTAACTTTTGCTGATTCAATCAAAATCGTATCACATTGTACCAATGTGATACGTTTTTGATTGAATCAACAAAGGTTAGTCAAATTGATGATGTCAGTGTTGACTATCTTGAACATAAAAGTTAGTCAAGGTTTTTCAGTGTAGATTTAAATTATATTGTTGATTATGAAAACATGAAAAATAGATAAGCAAAATATATTTATCTATAAACCACTTTATTAATTTCATAGGAAAGACAAATAATATTACATCACCATCATAATTTCAACCTGGTAGGTATTACAATAGCAAAGATCTGAACAAAATAAAGTCCCGTTTTTCTGATAAACAAAAAAAAACATTATTCAGACTAGTTTAATAATTCGAAATTGTATTTGCTAAATATTTTTTTCAATTGACGAGGATTCATATTTCTTGGGTTGTAGTACATTATTTGGATCGATAATGGCACAAGTGAAGTAAGCTCTATGCTATTTGAATGTGGGTTGCCTCAATTGTGCTATTATCGACCCATTTAATACACACATGTGTGTATGTATGTCGGTACGGGTGAATACAACGAGTACTGTGTATGTGTGACCATATGTTCTCCTTCATTTATTTAATAAGAAGCGAGAAAAATAACTTCTAATTGGGACATAAACAATGATTTGCACAAATTTTGAATTCGAATTACAGTTAGACGAAAAGACAGAAACAAAGGAAATGGAAATGTCCTGCTAATATATTTAAAAATATTCAATAACAATGAGTCGGGATTTGTATTGTATTTTCTCGTTGTGAATCGCCAAGCGATGAACTGTAGACGAACGTGATCTCGCCCAACTTTTCTTGATGCAGGATCACTGTTTCTTGTGTTTGGATGGAGTTTTTTGGATCCAAATACAATCCTGGATGAAGAAAATTTGGGTTGAGACCTCATATATTTTTTTGTTCGTTTGATGTTGTTTAACCTTTTCTGTGGTACACCAACGTATTTATTCATTTTAATATTTTCATATCGTAACAATTTTTGTAAATTATACTTTTCAATCCAACATTTTCGAGCCATCTACTTCACTAAGCGATACACATGCATTGGTGCATGCAGCTACTTGTTAATATGTTGAGTTAATGTAGATTGTTTGTAGTATCTACTTAGTTTTTAGTAATCTGTACCTATTACAACGAAATAGTAACTTTCAACAAAAGTTGTTTTCAGTATTAACTTTACTGTAGTTTCGACCATAGTCAAACAATAGAATTTTGAGAAACTAATTTTTTTTCCAAAAAATGAAGTTAGACATTTTAAGAACTGAATTTACAATATTCGTCTTTTCTTATACACAAAAGGTCGCAGTCATTATGTTCGTTAGGTTAGGTCAACAGAATTAGTATTCTTACAAATTTAAATGAGTTGTATTCATCAATAAATCAATATCAAAGCTGTTTCATGTAATAAATAAAAACAATATGTTATTATTTAAATATAAATTAAATATTAGGTTAAAAGATAAATAATCAAATAATTGTTTAAAAACTTTCAAATTCTTAAGAATACTAATTTATTGACAAATATTTCTGTCCAATGACTTCAAAGTCGAGTGATTTTGTTATGATTGTAATTTCGTAATTTTTCCTTTCTTTACCTTTCACGTGAGAAAGTCACTCAATGGAACGTCGGACTTTTATTTTTATTTTGTAATCGTTTGTTTTAATTCAAACAAACCACATTCAAGATTTTTCTAACTTTATCATTTGTGTTTAGTGAAAAATGTTTAATGGTAACAATTTATAAATCACTCTCTGGTGAACACTAGTTTATGACCTTGAGGGCATTAATTTGAAGAAAATTCTTAAACTACTGCCCTCGCCACACCACACAGTGGAGCTCCTGAGTTATGAAGATCCCGAGTAATGGCAAACCTGAGTTATGAAGATCCCGAGTAATGGCAAACCTGAGTTAAGAATACATGAATTATTAAGAATCGTGTCCCTTACAGGATTTTAGGTGATACGGAAAATAAAGTTTGTGGAATGTCTAGATAGAACACAAAATTATGTAATCGCCCATGATTAAATTCTTATTGTTACAATGATATTATTTATTTTTGTGTATTAATAAATACTAACTAAAAAATATTTATAAGTATGTGTTTTGTACATAACACCATGAAAGTTATATAATTTGTTTTACCTGAAGTTTTATTTTTTGCATTTGATTTATAGTATTTACTTGAAGTTATTTCATTAACCAAATTTATACTTCACAACACACAAAATAAAACTTATGGTTATCCATAAATATAACTCAATCATAGAAAACCGTTCCGTACTCCTGAGATACGAAATGTCTTTGAGTTATGAAACAGTAAATACTTCATGACTCAGGAGTTTCACTGTAATAAGATTTGTTTTCAATGGTAATTCAAATGTATTTCAGTCATCATGGAAATAATTATTAATGGGTTAAAAATTAAACTTTTATATTTGCACTAACATTTATTTTACATTGCAGGAAATGCTGTCAACGAAGAAGAAAAAAACAAAATTAGAAAACCAAAAAACTTTTTGCTGAAGTTGTGTTCATGGACAAGCAGCCAAAAGGAAAGATTGGCGTCTGGGGAATCGAGACCTCAATTTATTTTTGCTTGTATAAACAAATTAAATTTACTTCTACAAAAGTCGGACGAATATTTAGAAAATCAGTTCAGTGAGGTAGATATAAATCCTTTGAAAAAGGTTTTGTTAGAATACTCAAAACGTTTGAGAAACTTCTCCAAATATTTGTGTACAAATAAAGAAATGCTGAATAATGTGGACAATACAACATGCATCGAAAATAAACTAGAAACTCAAAGAGCAAAAAAAAATAAAAACTCAAAAAAGATAATAAAACTGAAAAGTTCAATGAACCTAAATATTCTAAAAAACGACATTTTGTTTCGAACAAAAAGATTTGTTGGTTATGTGAATTTCGAAGATTGGTTTGACGATTTTCAGTTCTTCTTCTTCAGAGATTTGGCGTTCAACTCTGCAAAGATTTCTGGCTTGTCCTTTTTGAGATTATTTATGCCGAACATTTTCACTTTTTTTACAAACCTCAGTTTTATGTGAATGTGTGGAAAATATCAAAAGGGATGTCCTGACCAATCTCCAGAATATCTTTGCTTCTCAAACAAAAAAAAGTTACAGATTTAATAATAATATAACAAGAATATTTGAGGCTTTTATATAGGGAGTCTAATCGAACTTAACCGATCTCTGTCCCGCTTCAAATATGAACTTTAATATTACTACCCACATCAAGTGATGTGTGCCCTAAGTATATACAGCTGACATATGGAGCGTCCTCCAAGAGCTGGGGGTAAGCTTAGCATATGAGATTTTACGGGAATACAGCCACGTTCAAATTGCAATGAAATAACTTTAGAGCAGATTCGAACCGGCCCCAGTGAGATTTGCTTATGGCAGCATTAATCTCCAGGCAGTGTTCGCATCCACTCTCATTACCATTACTAAATGCATTGACATGCTTAATCAGTGGGTTAAACTTTATGGAAGTTTAGTACGATTGTATGAAGTTCTGAACACCAATCGTATTCAATTATGTACAAAATTTGCAAGCGTACCATGAACTACAGCCCTTCGAAATATTAAAACATTACTGGGCCTCGATTTTTTCTAAACAACACCAAATTGTTCAACATACGCATCTGAAAAAATGTCTGACAATATACTACTTTTCCGGCTGCTTATTAAACCAAACTGCAGGATTTCACTTGGTGGTACAACATGCACAAACGTGTTACTCAATCGAACAAACAAACAGCAAAAACCTTTTTATTTTTTTTTAAATTGATTGAAAATACTTCATTTTTGATTGTGATATTCAACTGTTGGAGAAAAAATTATACAGAACTAAATTTGTTTTATTTCTTGCAACATTGAGCAGCTGAATTAAACTGATTTTGTGTTGTCTCTATATTTCTTTTTTACTTATTTAGTTTTGAAGTTTAAATTTACCCAAATAATTAAGAAACTGAATACGAGTTCTTAAAGTACATTAAATATTTTTTTTATAATTTTTAATCGGATCTTTCATTTTTATATTTCTTGTTAGCTTAAAATTGTTGATCGTTAAACATATACAAAAAAAACTATCCAGTTCATACATTAAAACATGGATGTATTGAATCGCATACGATTCAATACGTTAATATTTGTAGGGACGTCATTTAAATATGTTGTAAACTATTCATTTATAATTGGGCATTCAAACTCATGACCTTAAGTGATGACAACTACTGTACATAACCAATATATTATTTTGGAAGGTAAGAACTTTTGCTTCTTATATTTTAGCAAATCATTTAGTGTTAGTTCTAATTTTTCAATTTGTGTTTAAGTTGTTTCAATTTTTTGTTTTATTAACATCAAGGAACATTTGTTTTCCGCCGAAAGAAAAATAATCACTGATTACGGCTTAACAAATAAGTCGGAACTATTTGTTATGTCAACTTATCTTGAAATATATACTGTGAGTAAGAATTGTTTTTCATGTTTCCTTATTTTAAGATAAACGAATAAATTTTACTTCTTAATAAATAATGTCTAATTTAAATGTCTTTATTTTGAAGTAACATACATTTTTGTTTCTTAATGTATTCTAATCTAGAGTCATTCCAAATCTACATATTAAAGAAACAAAATTTACATTGCATATGAATGAATTACATTTTTGCAACCGTTTGTTTTATTGAATTGCCTTAATCAAAAATGCAAATACAAAACGGAATTTTTTATTACTATAAAATAATATACAGCACATTAGCTACGAGGGCAAAAAGCGCTGTTTTGTGTAGGTAACAATTGGGTGATGTTGCGGTTAATTATTTTGTTTTCTATATTGCATTCACTAAATTAGGCTCATTAAGTCATCAATGGGGCAATCTGTTCTCGGCAGTGCCTTCAAAGGTAGACCGTATTTTTCTCGTTGTCTTTGATGAAGAGTGTATTCCAATATAATGTGTGTAACTGTTAGTAGAATGTCACGGCACATCGGCTCAGGGGGTCTTCCGTTTTTCATGAGACAACTGTTATGTTGATATGTTAAATTATAAGTTTACTATTATTACGTTCTTTTTTCGTTCGTTCCGAATGTGGTCATGGTTCGACACTTGGCTTAATTTCCTTCAGCTTAGTGTCCGATTCATTCATGGATGTTTAAAATTTCTTATGTACATACTCTTTGAGAGATCTGTAGATGTCAATTGGGTTGGAAGGTTTTTACTTATTCAATGTAAGGAGAGTAAGGAGAGTTGACCGAGTCAGTATAGAGCACCCACGATCTCTGATGCCGAGTCTCTATTTCTTTTAGTGCAGTTCAGTGAGGTCAACACTGGATTCCTCTGGTAGGGAGCCTTTGATGACTCTATTATCCTCAAAACTGCTGCAAATCCCATGCACTTTGTGTATTTAAGTGTATTATTAAGACAAGTAAAAAACATATTCAAACAAATTTACAAACATTTCAATGAATTTGCATCATTTATAAAATATACTGAATATATTTTTATATGAATGTAATGCGAATTTCATATAAGAGTTATCCTTATATGCATGATAAGAAATAAATCTATTCAATAAAAACACATCTGGTGCCACTTCAAAGTATTTAAAAGAAAAACATTGCTACTTTACTAGATTTAACTAACTTGATGAAGGAAAATGCTACTAGTTTGAAAAAGTTGAATATGAGTCTTTAGACAACGAATGAGTTGAAATTTGTATCTTGTTAATCATGGTACCAAGAACCGGAGTTTTTTGTCCTTCAACATTTTTTCGTCCTCTTTAACCCAAAAATTAGCACAAAAAAAAGTAAAAATTACAAAGTAAGTTTTTTCTGCAACAAAAACTTAAAAATATCAAAAACGAACGCCCTCTTTAAAATGGAGAAATATTTTTTTGGCACCCTGTTTTCAATATTAACAAGGCTAAGAAACATCACAGTAAGAGATTCAATAGTGTTACATAAATTATAGGAACATTGATGTCACTAGCTAATTAGATTAGGTTGCTACTAGAAATGTGAATTCTGTCACTTCATTTTGTTAAAAAATACTAAAAAGTGAAGCAAATTTTTAGGACAAAGTTGATAAAATCCTACAGCAATTCGGACTATTCTTACTCTATACAGTATTGTAAATGTTTCTACATGTTCATACACCACTAGCGTCAATGTGGCAAACCATTGTTTTTGTAATGAAAGTTGATATAAATAATAACTAGAAGACCGCGGTCACCAATGCCTCGCGTGTACAAAACATAAGTTTATTTAAATATGAAAAATTGGCTAAAATTTAATAATAAACTCCATAACTATTCATTTGAGATACAAATAATAACTGTAGGACAACAAACAAAAAACTTGAAAGTTTTACTTGAATATGGAAAAACAGGGCTATCTCCACAAAAAAAATTCATAAAAACTGTTATATCTCAAAAATTTAAGATTTTTTCTAAAAATGTTACTTGTGAATTTTTAATGTACACCTCATGACTGTTCATTTGAGATGTAGATGATAGCTGTAGTTTAGCAAAAAAAATTGAAGGTTTTACTTGAATATGGAAAACATGGCTATCTCCACAATAAAAATCATAAAACCCTAATATATCTAAAAAATGATAAAGTTTTTTTCCAAACAATTTACATTTGAGATATAAATGATAACTGTAGGTCACCAAACAAAAAACTTGAATATTTTAGATACAACTAGTACACCGACGACGAAGACGACGGAATAGTAACACCTCAGTAGAGCTTCACCATTGGCACGCTCAGCAATGTCTCTCTAACATTCATTAACCAGAGATTTGAAAACCTATTAATTCAATAAATGTTGAATTTACAAAAAAAACTATATATAAAGCTATTTATTTTCAAAATTATATAAAATATCTAAATATGTGTAATTTGTACATAACACCATCAAAGTTATATCAATTGTTTTACCAAAACTTTATTTGGTTTGATTTATATATTGTATTTACTCAAAATTTAAAAACCTATCATTTAATAAATACTCATTTTACAAAAAAATGATCTGGACAATATTGTTCAAAATCACATTCCTATTAAGTAAAAATATCTGAAAAACAAAAATTAAGTTTTTTTTCATATTTCTACCAAGTTGTGGTTAACCAATATTTAAAAATCTATTATTTAAATAAATATTAATTTTTACAAAAAAATTATTCTGGACAATCATGTTCAGAATTAATTAAATAAAACATCTGTAAAAAAAACATTTTTTTTGTTCATAATTCTACTAAGTTGTGGTTAACAAAGATTTAAAAACCTATTATTTCAATATTCATTTAAAAAAATTATTCTGGACAATATTTTTTAGAATTATATATAAAGCCATTCCTGTTAAATAAAAATATATGTGAAACAAAAATTAAATTTTTGTTTCATAATTCTACTAAGTTGTGGTTAACCAAGATTTAAAAACCTATAATTTCAATAAATATTCATTTTACAAAAAAATTATTCTCGACAATGTTGTTCAGAATTATATATAAAGCCATTCGTGTTAAATTTTTATAATTCTACTTTGTGGTTAACCAAGATTTAAAAATATTTTTTCTTTATAATTCCATTAAGTGGTAGCTAACCAAGATTTAAAAACAAAAACTTGTAAAAAAAACCTCCGCATCCGCCCCAACAATCAACAGTGACTTGTAATGGCTGAACTTTGTAACAGCCTAAAAAGTTATGCCAAACACAACATCTTGACATGAAAATTAAGCTAAGTCCAAAAGTGGCCAAATTCATGAAAAAAAGCTATAATAATAATGATATAATATAACGTTGTAATAACAACCTTATGTAATCAATAAATGAAGTGCGTTTAGTGGTGCATAGTAGGAGAAAAACGGGCTGTTCCCTCCATGATAAGCGAGTCAAACGAATAAATCCCCAAGTTCAAGTTTAAGAAAACCCTAAGTGAAATAACCCACCAGAATGTTCACCTATGAAGAATGGTAAGAACTAAAAGAGTCGGCGACGCATATGGAAGAAGTTGGATACTGGTGAAACGAGGCACAAACCCACATAAGAAAAAAAGTTGAATTCTTTCAAAGAATAAGACAAGGAAAAGTTTGGAATGTTGAAAATCCAGTAGAACAACCTAAGGTCCGCTTGAAGAATGAACCCCTCAGTTTGTTTACCAATGTAGCGTCGTGACGTCAGGGAAACGGCTGATGAAAAACAAATTGGTCGAAAAAATATCACGCTGGTATTTACTTCGCAGTGACGAAAAGCTGGAAGATTGGATAACAAAAAGAAGAAATCAAAGACGAATAAGATGAAATTTGGTATTTGAAAACCACGGAATAGATGCGACCTTTAACAGTGTCAAATTAAGAAGAAACTGAACGCATATAGAAAATACAATGCGCTTTGAACTCTCTATGTTCCAAGAAGCAAGAAACTAGAAACCTGATTGCATGCTTCTCGAGTTAATATAACTAAATCGTTGCAGAATGCAAGTAAAGGTTTGCGAGGATTTGCAGATTACAAGAAAATCATAATAAATGATAGAAGACATGGACAACAACAGTTGGAAAACCTAGTAAGAAATAATATATTTTTCCAAGAAAAGTTGTCCCAATTGAAAAAAAAATAATGAAAGATGTGTCGATGCTTCAGAGATAAGTTAAAAGTTATAAATAGAAAGGATGAAAGACGCCTTTAAATAATAATCCCACCAACTGAAAGACCAAAAAGAAGTGTTGTCTGAGATTTAAAAGAAACTGAACAATGTGACCATTACAAAGAATGATTTAAGATCTCAAGTTGAGTAATTGTAAAATTCGTTCAAGAAAGGTCTAAACCGACTGAAGAAAATACAGTAAGTAAAAAAGAAATTGAAAAAAGCAAAGAATAAACAAAATGTTAAAAGCAATAATATAATAAAAAGAAGATTGATTAAAAGAAAAGAAAAATACGGAAACCTTACAAATTTGAAAGAAAGTAAAATATAAATAAATATTAACATAAGAGAACCAATTTAGAATATGAAAGAAAAATATTAAAAATAACAAATAAGATGGAATTATAACAGAAGGAAGAAAAGAAAAGCATGCGGAAGAGTGTTGTCTGTAAGAAACTAAATTCATGTTAGAGTTCCTGTAGGCTAATTGGTTAAAGACCATACCATGATAGATAGCGATGAAACTGCTAACTCCGAAATGACAAAGGAACTAAAATCAAGTTGTTTTAAGTTTATGAAGAAAGCAACAAGAAACATAGCAATTGAAGCAATTTGTTAGTTGTTAAGATTAGAAAGCATTTTATTGAGCATATCAACAAACTTGAAGTAAAGAGGAATGTGAAAATTTGATTTAGTCAATGCATGTTAATGTTGTAATTTAGTTGTTTGATCTTTGTAATAATTTTCTCAAGACTTTAAGAAAATTAAATGTGAACGGAAGATTGTAATATGATACCAAAGGTATCAAATATAACATTGTAATAACAACCTTATGTAATCAATAAAAGAAATGTGTTTAGTGGTGCAAATAATAATTCGTTTTTTTATTTGTCGCTATAAAATAGCTTCCAGCAATGCCTCACAACAAAAACAAATTAAAGTGTAAGACCATATATAAAAACAAATTAAAATACAATATATAAAAACAAAAAAAAATAGGATATAACAGTTTCATTTGCTAATGTTTTTCTTGATTATTTAAAGTTGTATGCCGACTGTTCCTAAAAATATATTGATTTGCAATATCACAAATGAGGCGGCCCACATTCAAATACCATAAGGCTTACCTCACTTATGCTATTGTCAATCCCTGTATCGGGTGCTACAACTGGGCAGCTGAGCTAAGGCACGTTAGGTGTGGGCAATGTTTACTTAGGCGAATAATAGGGCATCCATCAAGCAAAGTTAACAAATGGTTTCAGTAAAAGACAAAACCCTAGATTAGAAATTAATTGAACTTACAAAAAAATGTAATATAAAAAACTTTAACAATTGTTGTTGTTGTTGACCCCACTCCATCCTCGACATTGAAAATGAAGCCCTCACACAGGAGGATCTAGCCCCACCACCGGGTCTGTCCAGAGGGCCTCCAAGGCCAGGTCGGTCCGCACACAGGGGCACGCGAACCGGTGTTGGCATAGCTGGCAGGTTGGTGTTGGGTTAATGTGTAGGTATTCTTGTAGATATGGGGATTTATTTGTTCTGAGCTGTGCCAGTGCCCTGTGCATGCTATGTGGGAGTGATTGTTCGTTGTGCATGTCTGGGGCAGGTCTGTTGAGGACTTTGTTGTCGTCCTGTCTGGCGTTTGTGTGTGTATGACTGTCTTTTAGGTGTTGTTTGATGGTTTGGTATGTGGTCTGTTGGGGGTTGGTGTCCATGTTTACTGTGTAGTTATTGTTGTTGTGTGAGGGGGTGTAGTGGGTGGTTTGGGTGTTGTGAGGGGAATGTAGTTTGAGGTGGGTTTTGATGGGGACAATTTTGGTTTCTCAATGTAGGTGTTGTGTATTGGTTTCTAGTGTGCATCATGTGATTATGCATAGTACGGTTGTTTGTGGGTGACCAAATTATGTTAGCATATTCTATTATGGCTCTGGTGATTTTTTTTGTATGTTTTTAGTAGTTTATTTGGTTTTACCCCAGTGTGTTGTAGTGAGGGCCTTCAACATGTTTATTATACTTTTGTCTTCACCTTTCATAAAAATAGCAAAATACTTTCAAGTTCATTAAAACCATCATTTTTAGGGAAAAAATCTATATAAACTTGTTTATTTTTAAGAAAAATTATTATTCAAGAAAAAATTGTAAAAAAAAAAGTCAACTTACCTTCACCTCTTATAAAAATAGTGAAATATTTTACAAGCTAATTTGAGCTATATAAAATATAGAATTTTTTTTATTTAAGCAGTTATTATTCATCTTAATAACTACAAACTTTGTTCAATAAAAAATAAAAAACGCGAGACACTGACGACGCCAGGTTGACCCACGCATGTAATATGGTATCCGTAGGATGGATACCCTAATAAACAACAAATACATCAGCATATAATCATAGGTCGTAAAGTCAACCGTAAAAACGAAACATACATAAATTCACGCACCAACTCATGTGTAGCATACCACAAAAATAACATTATATAGAAATTACACATTCTGCAATAAACCAAACTACACAAACATCTAGTGAGAGATGAAATGAGCCTAAAAGATATGCGTTTTGATCTTTGATTTGAAAATCAATAAGGATTGCTCTGGATATCTTAAACTCTATGGATTTAAGATTTTTTTTTACTGAATCAAACATGTAGAGCTATTGATAAGCTATAGTTAAGCATGTACCTCATTATAATAGACCATCAGAAACAAAAGTCATGCTCAAAATAGGTTGGTAAACAAAATTTCTTAGCATGGAAAAAGTAGTGGTCAGCCAAGATTGTCATAAAAATATCAATAAATCAGTAAATATTGTTCTAATTAAATCAGTTATTTGATCAAAAATGTTCCTAAACAAGTATATTATGATGATATATCAAAATAAAATAAAAATAATTAGCCGATACTCTGAAATTATGTGTTATTGCAAAAGTTTACGCAACATACGCAGGTGCAGACACAGATGCAGATTACAGAAAAGTAAAACCTATGTAGAGCTTTTTCTACGTAATGCTTGGCAAAAATGAAATCTTAGTTTTTCCTTTGTGTGTATGGCAATTTATTTTATATTTATTGTGACTAAATTCCCCCAAAAAACTTATATTCTGTTTTCATTGTTATATATATATTGAATCCAGGTATATTTTAAACTATTAAGGAATAAAAAATGTATTTACAACAGTACAATTAATAAGTAATTAATCACCAATGCTTTAGGTTGTTCATCAATCCCTCCAGCTGTTTAATTTCATTTCTTGTATCACTTAATTTAACAGTTGTGTTTTCTTGAAAATTTAAAGGTTTGTTGACAAAGTTTGGCTTCAACGTTAATTTCATTAGTTTGTGTTCATCCGATTTTATCTTCAAAAGTTTTTTACCTAGTCGATCTAATTCTTTTTCTGGATCCAAGACACCTTCTAAATGTAGATAGACAGAGGTCAACGAACTAATGGAGGAAATCGCAGCCTTGTTGGGTGTATGGAAATTATTACTGGATTGTATTTCAACAAACGATAAACGGCTCAAGTTCGTTATAGTGTTGGTGATATTCATGACATTTCTCAATAATGTAATGTCATCTGTAACAACGGTGCCTCTCAAATGTTTGTTGAAGACGTTGTATGATGATTTCAGGGATCTAAAAGAATGTACAACTTCCAAAGATTTGTCCATTAATATTTCCACTTCTTCATTCTTAAACAAACTCCATTCATTGACTGTTGGATATGTTAACATCATTATACTTGGACTTTTTTCTTTGTCATGAGGAATGTACTGATGCAGTTCTTCACAAATGAATGGCATCACAGGTGCTAGTAATCTTAAGCTAATATTAATGACAGTCCACAAAACTTGAATAATAACATCTGCAGAGTCTTTATCCCCACTTTGTAGTATGGGTTTAATGCTTTCAATATAAACATCACATAAAGCTTTATACCAGAACAAATATATTGATTCAGTTGCAATGTTCAGGTCATAGCTTGTGAAACTCTTATCGACAAGATCAACAGTAGTTGCAAGTTTGCTGAGAATCCATTTGTCCATTGTTGATAATTTTTTTATTTGGTTAGGCTCAATGTAATTGTAGAGCTCATTGGATTTGCTATGCCTATTACTAACTACATTAAAAAATTTAACAGTGTTCCACACTTTATCGGCAAAAGCTGAACTTGATTGAAGCTTCTTTGGTTCAAATTTAAGAATTGCTTCCTTTAAATGCAAAGAACATAATGTAAATCTCAGAGCATCAGCTCCACATTCCTTTTTGGTTATGAATGAGGTATTTTTTTCGTTATTTTCATCGTTCGTAGAATTTTCACTTGAGGCAATAATATCAAGAGGATCAATGACATTACCTTTTGATTTTGACATTTTCTTCCCTTCAGAATCAAACACTAGGCCATGAGAGAAAATATCCTTAAATGGTAATGATCCGGTCATGTGTATGCCCATCATAACCATCCTCATAACCCAGAAAAATAGAATGTCTTTTCCAGTAATGACAACCGAAGTGGGATAATACTTTTTGAAATCATCCGAGTCACTTGGCCAACCCAGAGATGCAAATGGAAACAAAGCAGAAGAGAACCAGGTGTCTAACACATCATCATCTTGTTTAATTGATGCAATGTCTTCCTCCTTAATTCTAAGTTCACTGATGGCCTTGAAATAGGCCTGTTCAACGGACTGGGCGGCTATCCACTCCTCTCTGTCATCATTTAAAAACACTTTGTACATCGGTATTCGGTGGCCCCACCAAAGCTGCCTCGAAATGCACCAATCCATGTTTTTCTTGTTAATCCATTCCAACCAAACATTTTTTTGACTGTTCGGTATTATGTCAAGTCCGTTATTTTCGACTGCCTCTCTGGCAGTTTTTGTCAACTTTTCTGTGGCTATGTACCATTGCGGCCTCAAAAGAGGCTCAATGACGTCGTGAGATCTACTACATCTCGGTAGTTTCATTGCATGGTCTTTGCAACCTTTGTACAGATTCAAATGCTCAAGCTGTTTAATAATTTCATCTCTTGCTTTGAACCGTGGCATTCCTCGGAACATCTTGTCGACATTGTTAATAGTTCCATCGTCATTGAAGATATTTATTCCGAGGATATTGTGTTTCTGTGCTATTTCATAATCTTGAATACTGTGTGCTGGAGTTATCTTAACAACGCCTGTTCCCAATTGAGGATCTACAGAGGAATCACAAACGATCGGTAATTTATCAAACCTAAAGGGATGAAGAACATGTTTTCCATGATACTTCTTGTATCTATCATCATCTGGATGGACCATTAATGCTGTGTCACCTAGCATGGTTTCAGGTCGCGTAGTACTCACAGTTAAAAGTTCGTCTGAGCCATAAAGAGGATATGAAATGTTGTGAAGCAGACCAAATATGACAGCTTTGTCATAACCTTTTATATTTATGGGAGTTGGTCCACTGATTTCTTCATGGTCAACCTCAATGTCGGATATGACGGATTGCAGTTCACAGCACCAATTAATGATGGCATTTTTTCTGTAAATAAGCCCCTCATCATACAATCTCACAAATGCTTCATTTACGGCTTTGTTCATTCTCTGAAAATAATCGAGCTTTAGATGTTATAATGTGTCAGGTGGTTAAAACCTTTCTTATAAGTTACATCATTGTTGGAATTGGTTAATACAGCCTTTAAGCACCACACTCAATAGCCAATTAGATAATGAATGTAGTTTACATCTACAGTATGCCCCGATTGGACTAAAATCAAGGCAATGAGTAATGTTTGAAAAATTTACTTTAATAATTAATAATGTATCAACTTTTCTGAAACATTTTAACCATTCAAGGTCTGCTAGTTTTACCAATATCTAAGCTCTTAATAAAAACAGTGCAAGTTTAGCATTAAGAAAGATGTAATTTTCATCAATATATGACTTAGACCACTGGAATATTTACAAAAATTTGGCTTTTTGCCCAGGACCACAAACTGTCAGTATTCAACATACTTAGCAGCTGGGGCTATGCTTTTTCACAGCTTTCTGCAATAGGGTAATGACACTAAATTACGACCAGGATTGTAGAAGGTTTGGTCGAATATACTTACATTAGATCCCAATGTATTAAAAAAACAGCTAATATTAACTTTATTAATTATAAATTTGGCTACATTTCATTTTAATGTTAAGCACATGCAGAATATCATAGACATTATCACATTTTTTCAGTTGTTCTCGTTGTATTATGGTGGTCTGAAGTGAACAATAGCACTTAACGGGTCGGCATATAGTGCTTTTACCCTCTTATAAGTTAATCAAAATAACACATTTCCACAAAATATATCTGGATTTTCTCCTGAATAAGAATACATTGGTAGTCAACGGCCTTGGCCACCTTGAAACACCGTTTCCCGTTTGATCAGCGAAGTAAAGCAACGTTGGGTCTGGTTAGTACTTGGATGGGTGACCATCTGGGAACACCAGATGCTGTTGGCAACAGCGCTCTT
>JARUHE010056428.1:0-15768 GCA_031471125.1 Archaeomysis grebnitzkii
ACGATGAAGAGGTTTTGGTGAGCAATTATTATTCGTAGATGAAAACACTAGAAAACCATCAGAATAGAAACACTTTTTAAGTAATAGTTACAACAAACAACAACTGATAGGCATAATATGTGAATTTGGACTAATGATATGTATGGCAGCTCCTTAAAAGGCCATAAGGTAATCCTTTTTTTTGAGGATGGCGTCTTTTACTTTACTTCAGAGGATGGTAAATTTGTCACGTTACCTAACCTTTAATTCTTCAGTTCTACTCAAGGAGAGACGAATAAAAGAATTATATTATACTGTTTGTATGCACAGGATAATAAATATAACTTTTTTCTAAGACTCTAGATATTTTTTTATTTTTCTATACTACGCCAAAAAATTGAGCAACATATCGATTTTGTACGAAACAGGAACTTGAAACTAAAAAAGATTAATTGATATGACAGCCTTTCCTAATTATTTTACTCAAGATCGTTGTGCTGCATTGCTTGCATCTCATGCGTACACATGATGTGGCACTACAAGTGCCTTTCAATCGAAAGGTAAAGTAAAGCTATATAGCTTTTAGAAAATGTATCCATATATTTCTTACAAATGGAAGAGACATCCAACATGAGTGAACAATTGTTAAATAATTTGGAGGAATTTATTTGTGCAATATATGGAAAGCCAAAATAAAAAAGTAGATGACCTTAGAGGTTTCATGATTATACAAAAAAGTAACAAGTCTACAATTCTGCTAAAAATTCTTACAGTAGAATTGTTTAAAGAACACATACATAGCGTTAATTTCCAAGTTACCATTTGGAAATCTTTACATAGTGTTGATCCTAAGATTCCAGAGCCAATAAAAAAACATGATTGGACAACAGTTGAAGGACACTTGGAACTATTATGGGTAGACGGAGTGATGATACCAAATTCTTTCACAGGATACTCATCGGTATTGGTGCTACCACTTGTTCATAACTTTGCCTGTAGAGTTCTTAAATAATATTTAAATTGCATTAGTTTAATCATTTATTTTCTAATTTTCCAATAATGTACAGAGTTAGTGTGTATGTGTGTCGGTGTGTGCATGCGAAAATGTTCGAGTGTTTGTGTGTGTTCCTGGATTCATGCGAAAATATTCGAGTGTGTGTGCGTACATGTTTTTGTGTGTGTTAGCTCATAACAGATTAAATGCAACGGAATTATTGCATAGCACTAGGAGAAAAAGTGATGTAATAATTTGGTTCAATTGATCTAATGACAAACGACGCACACTTTAATTTTATTTTCGCTTTTCTGTTTTTAATTTGAGTTCAGCTTTAAGTTTTTTAGTAGCGTTAGTCAAAATAAGATTATTCAATGATTCACCCTTTAACACATGAATAATTATTGCCATAAGGTTTAAAACACATGAACGTTATAATTGAAAATAGCTCTTATCAAATGGATCGACAATAGCACAAGTGAGGTAAGCTCTATGTTATTTGAATGTGGTTTGCCTCACTTGTGCTATTGTCGATCCAAATGTTACTTGATCATCATAATAGACGTTACAGTCAAGGTCAAGTTGACTCAATCTGTAGAGACACAAATTCTTCCACCCGAAAAGTTGAGCCACGTTGAGCCTGGTTAGTACTGGCGAGGGCAGCGTCCTTCGAACACCAAATGGCGGTAAAAATAATGTACTATTGTCCAAAAAATATGGGTCCCGGTCAACAAAAACATTATGCAAACACACAGTTTTAAGGTATTTTGTTTGCTTATTGTTAAGCGTTCGCCATTGAAACATTATTTTGAGTCTATCTATTTACTATAATTTTACAGTTCAAGTAGACTAATATTTTTGGGCGATAGTACTTTACATTAATAAGTTCAAAACAAGAAGAAGGAAAGATCCTTTACGGTGAAACCGAACCCTGAAAAATCGTCGCCTGTTTTGCTTGTCTTGCGTCATCAAAGAAGAAGAAAAACGTTTGTCTGCGTCTCTCCAAACATTCTTTTGCTCGTGAGAGGAAATTGTTCAAGTCCATGAGTCACTCACTCCATTAACTCGGATTTGTTGGAGTAATTTGACGCAATTTGTTATCTATTTTTTTATTTGGTCTTCTACTTATTTATCTTTTATTTACTTTTTATGTATATTTATTGATTCATTTATTTAGTCTTCTACTTATTTATCTTTTATTTACTTTTCATATCTATTTATTGATTCATTTATTTAGTCTTCTACTTATTTATCTTTTATTTACTTTTTATATCTATTTATTGATTCATTTATTTAGTCTTTTACTTATTTATCTTTTATTTACTTTTTATGTATATTTATTGATTCATTTTTTTAGTTTTCTACTTATTTATCTGTTTATTTTCTTTTTATATCTATTTATTTATTCATTTATTTAGTTTTCTATTTGTTTATTTTATTTATACTTATTTATGTAGCTGTCTATTTGTTTTATTATACTAAATCATTAAGTTGTGTTTAAGAAACCAGCTTCTATAAATGACCTCTGATTGTTGATGGTATTGGTGTTGTTGTTGTTGTTGGGGCGGTGGATGATTTGTGGACTTTGCCCAAATTTTGTAATTTTTTCGAAATAATGAAAACAAATTATTTTACAAAAAGTTGGTTTAAATAAAAATAAAGAACATAGAATTCTACACTTGTGACACCAAGGATTATTTTTAGTTAATGTTGATACTGATACCATTTATAATGGTAATGATGATTATATTACCATTTTTGTAAGTTATTTTCATTTAGTCAACTAATGTCTGAAGGTATTCATAGGAACAAAAAAAACACCACCAACAATAACAACAAAAACAACAACATAAAACTAACAACAACAACAACAACAACAACAACAACAACAACAACAAAAGGAACAACACAAACAACAAAAACAAAAACATCAACAGCATCAACACCAACAAAAAGACAAACAACAGCAAAAACAACAACACAAACAACAACAACAACACTAACAACACCAACAACAACAGCAACAACATCAACAGCAACAGCAACAACACCAAAAACAACAACAACAGAAAAAACACTACCACCACCACCACCAACAATACAACCACCAACGCTAACAATAACAACAACAATAAAATCCCAAACAACAACAAAAACCAAAACAACAAAAAAAAAAACAAACAACAAAGAACAACAAAAACAACACCAATAGCAACAACCACAACACAAACAACGACAACATCAAAAAGCACACAACATCATCATCATCATCATCATCGACAACAGCAACAACATTCATGTTTTGGCCATAAAATATAGTTTTCCAGAGAATTGTTTTCAATTGATAATTTAAAAATATTCTCTTTTGCTGTTTATTCAAAGTAAAAGTGACCCACATTGAAATAACATAGCGCTTGCATCACTTGTGCTATTGTCGATCCAACTGTTTTGTATAAATTTTCAAACCTTCATTGCTTTCAATTTAATTTTTATTTAATAGTAAATATTAATTTAATAAATATTTAATTTAATTAATAAATACACTCATAGAAAGAGTCAAAGATTAGATTAATTCATCTTCCATAATTAAATGTCAATCAAGTTTCATCAATTTCCATAAAATTCAATTCTGCTCATCCGCTAAAAAGTAAAAATAAAAAGAATACAGATTACACATTAAAATGGCGCCAAAAATGTACAAAAAATGACGCCAATAAGTTAGTCACAAGTGATGCCATTACGCCCTATAAAAAAATTTAGTCACAAGTGACGCAGGTTGACGCCGAGGAGGGGACTTTCTGGAGCTAAATTGTGTCCTCCTACGTAAGGGTTACTCATTACTTCCGGGCGGAGTAGGATCAACTGAACTGCTTTGGAATTCTAAACAACTTAAACTTTCACATTTTTTCCGTTTATTTGTCACTGATTATCTTTTTTCTTTTTACGTATTCATTTGTTACTTATTTTTGTATTGCTTTATTTGCTGTTTACCATTTATTTATTTATTATTTATATTTACATGTTTGTTCTCGATTTCTCTTTTTACTATTTATTATTTATTTCTTATCATTTATATTAACTTATTTATTTTATGTTTCTTTATATGTTATTTATCATTTATTTCTTATCATTTATTTTAACTTATTTATTTTATGTTTCTTTATATTTTATTTATCATTTACTTCTTATCATTCATATAACTTATTTATGTTATGTTTCTTTATATGTTATTTATCATTTATTTCTTATCATTCATATAACTTATTTATTTTATGTTTCTTTATATGTTATTTATCATTTATTTCTTACCATTTATATTAACTTGTTTATTTTATGTTTCTTTATATGTTATTTCTAATCATTTATATTAACTTATTTATGTTATGTTTCTTTATATGTTGTTTATCATTTATTTCTTACCATTTATGTTAACTTATTTATTTTATGTTTCTTTATATGTTCTTTATCATTTTATTTACTATTTACATGTACGAGTTTGTTCTCTATTTCTTTATTTTGTATGTATCATTTAGGTATTTATTATTTCTGTTTACTCATGTATTCTCTATGGGTTTAATTGATATTAATATATAATTATTCGTTCTCTATTTCTTTATTTGATATTTATTATTTATTAATTATTATTTATATTTATTTACTTATTCTCAGTTTTTCATCATGTTTATTTCCTTGTTTTTGTTTTCTATTTTTTTTCCATTTTATGTTTATAATTTATTCGTTATTATTTATATTCACTTGCTTGTTCTCTATTTCTTTACCTGTTGTTTGCATAGAATTAAATAATTAATTTAATATATCCAATTCTATGGTTATTTGTCATTTATGTATTTACTGTATATATTTATTTGTTTGATCTCTATTCCTTTATTTGTTATTTTATCGATCATTTATTATTATTCTTATATTTTGTTTAGTTCTCTGTTTCTTCATTTACTATTTTCATTTGGTTGCTAGAACTTTTGTTTACTTGTTTCTTCTCAATCTCTTTGTTTCCTTTTTATCTTTTGTTGATTATTACTTTCGTTTACTTGTTTATCCTCCATGTTTATTCATATCATTTTTATCATTTCTTTATTATTATTATTTTATTTACTTGTTTAATCTCCATATTTCTTTATTTCCTTTTTATCATTTGCTTATCATTATTTTAATTTACTTGTCTATTCTCCATGTGCTTGTTTCATATTTCTATCTTTTTATTTATTCTCATTGTGATTATTTGCTACTTATCTTTTTTGATTATTTATCTTTGTTTATTCATCCTATATTTACAAATTATCACTACCTGTTTACTATTTATATTTTTGTTTCTTATTCTTTACTTATTTATTTCATTGCTAATTATATTTACCTATTCATTGTCTGTTTGTTTGTTTACCGTTTATAATTATTTGTTTACTATCTCTGTTTACCCATTTATTTATTATTTATTTGCTTAATATTTATATATTAATTAATTATTATCGTTTTATATCATTAGGTTTGTATATATTTATTCAAAAACTATTAATTTGCGTGTTTATTTCTTTATTTTCCCTCCTAAATTTAGTATTCATATTGTATGGTTATGATGTCAGAACCAGACATCAAATAAGATGAATTACCAATCGATAAGAACGGTGCAAACAAAAAAATATTTTAAAATTAATCTTCTACCAAATCTTTTTTGTTCGTTTTTGACCTTTTATCCTTATTCCTTCAGGGCAAATACTTAGCTGCTCACCATCTATCGCTTTTTGTGACTTTTAGTAAAGTCTGTTTTCAATACTAACTTTAATGTGTTTTGAACGTTAGGGAAATGATCATACAGTGGTTAAAAATATGTTATATATAAGTGTATATTTATTATCAATGTATTTGTATGTTTATTTTTTTATTTATTTATATAACTGTTTATTTTTCATTTACGTAAACTCAATATCATTTTGTGTTATTGCTGTTGTTGTCGACCCTACTTCATCCTCGACATAGAGGATCGAGCCCTCATGTCAGAAGATCCAACCCCCATCCCAACAGTTCGGACCATCGGGCAAGCAGCCCCGTCGCTCTCACTGGGTTCGCCCAGAGGGCCTCCGGGACCACGTCCGTCCGCACACGTGGGCATGCGAAGACGTGTGTAGTGTTGTGGGTGTGGTATTTGCACAGCGGGCAGTTTTGTGTGGTGTGAGTGTTGGGGGCTATTTTGCTTAGGTACTCTTGAATTCGTAGGGATTTGTTTAATCTGAGCTGTGCCAGTGTTCTGCGCATGTTATGTGGGAGTGATTGTTCCGTTTTGTTTATGTATGGTGCTTGGATATTGAGATTTTTGTGTGGTTGTCTGTTGTGTATATAGTTTACTGTTACTGTGTGCATGTGTATGCGTTTATTGTGTTGTTTTATTGTTTGGTGTGAGGTGTTTTCTGGGATGGTGTCCATGCTTGTCGTGTAATTTTTATTGTTGTGGAATGTTGTTTGTTTCATGTATCTAGGAGGTGTTGGTCGTTGTGTGAGTGGATGGAGGGGGTAGCCTTCCTTTGTTCTATTTTTTATATTTAAATGTAACTGAAGGTTTACAATTATTTAATTCATTGATAAAATCTTCAGCATTAATGTTGTTTGGTATAATTGTTAATACAACATCCATGTACCCGATCCAGTTGTAATCTTTTATTATTCTTGGTAAAATTTCAACTTCAAAACATTCCATATAGAAATTGGTTAGGACGGAGGAAATGGGGCTCCCCATTAGTAAATCAAACTTCTGAGCGAAAAAATTTCCATTAAATGAGAAATGGCAATCTCAGATACATAATCGTATAAGCTCTACGAATTATTTTGTTGGTATAGGTAAGCTTAAGCTTAGGTCAAGTAATCTGGCACTTATGTAATCGAGACAATCCTCCAATGGCACATTCGTATACAATAAGTCAACATCATCACTAACAAAATATTTCCCTTCAATATCAACATTTTTTAATCTTTTTATGACAACAAATTCAGCTCCTATGATCTCAAGAACCGATGTAAGGACGACCTCTTGAGATTTCCGAATTAATCTTTTGATTGCAAATGCAAAGAAACAGGACCATGACGAAATGTTCCAAAGAAAGCTTACCTTCTGACGCGTCTTCCGATGTTGACGCCTGCATAGGAAATGTTGACTAAATTTTAAAGCGACCTGACTTAATGGAAGAGCCACAAGAGTAAGACCTCTTCAATAACAAAAATCATTTGAACAAGAAGATTGAAAGCAAAAAACAATAAAATAAGTTCAAAAGCAAAGAATAAATCAAATGAATATCCAACGTGGACGAATGGTCCAAGGGCTAAACTGACAAAATGCCCAAATGAAGTAAAGTTTTCTTTACTGAACAACCCAAAAACAGACAGAATGAATGGAATAAACCACAGCGAACACAGGTTCAAGAAGAAGCTGAAGAATCAAGAGAATAGGAAATCATCACCAAATGAATTTTACTCCTGTAAATCGCTGGCATCAAAATATATGCATTAGGACTCTACGCCGGGACGCATTCATGGATAGGCTCAAGAAGAGGGCAACAATTCCGAAGACTAGACAACCTCTAGAATAGCCAAAAAACACCAAAGCTCTTAGGCCGAAGAGCTGAAAAGCCACAGTCAACATTTCCCACCCAGATAAAGCGACTGCAGGACCATCAACCATCAATATAATCCCTTTTCCTAAACCCAAACAGAATGATGTCAATTTATCAGGTTAGTTACAGTGGTTATTTAGACTACGGTGTTCATATAAGGCCAGTTTATAATACTAACAGTTTGCAAACAGTTCGTAAAATTTGAAAATGTATGACGTCATAGGCATTTCTGACTCTAACAGTTCGCGAACTGTTTCAAAACAGTTTGCGAACTGTTTCATCAAAAATACAGAAATTTACAAACTACCTCGCTAGCATGTTTGAGTCGTGACGTCATACATGTAAACAAAGAAATCATTATTTGGATTTACATGCCACGAGGAACATCTCTCCCGATAAGGGTTTTTTTACATTTTTTAAAAAAAGCAAAATTACACAACCATTATAAACAAGTTAAATGTATAAATACATAGGCTATACACTCTTTTTAAAGAAACTAACAGAGAAAAAATTAAATCAATCAATTATGGCAACTTTTCGATTTCCATCAGCTTCCTCATAATTCAGTTATACACTTTTAAATATTTTGTTTTATTTTAATAGAACTACTAAATTCAATTAATACTTTCAAAAATTCGTCCTTAGACTGACTTTTTTGAACAAAAAATCAAAGTTAATTTTATTGGAGTTTGTTTACATAAACAGCGGACATTTATTTCAAATTTTTCTTGGTTTTGTTTTTTAACACTCTCTGAAATTGTTTCAAAAAGAGTGACGTATTAGTGACCTCCGCATTTTGAAACTGTTAGTATTGGAAACTGGGCTTATAATTAGCATTAATAATTATCAAATTAAGTTAATAAATAGATATGATAATTAATAATAATAATAACTTGCACAAACTTTAAAATTTAACTTTTTTGTACGTTTTTTTGGGTATATTTTGGCTCGAAAATCTGTCCGAAAAAGTATACTTTAAGGCCTAATAAATGTACTTCTTGGGCCATTTTTGGAACGAAAAAAGTTCGTGTTTCGTGCACTTTTTGGCCCAAAATGTTTTCAGAGAAAACAAGTGAAATATTAATATTTCATGTTCAGTACTTTCAGTACTTTTTTATGTGTATCTAAACTTAGGCTTTTGCTGATTATTGTGTCTAAAGTAGGATTTAGCCGTTGTCAGATACATACATTTAGTTATAAATAATATTTAATAAAAATTTACTGTCCTATGCATTAAAAAACTTGTTTAATGGTAAATAACTACATTTATTTCAGTCACCATGTATTTAACGAAATCAATTTATAAAAATTTCTTGGGGTGTCAAGAAAATTGAAGAAATATTTGTTTGTACAAACGTGATATAACTTTTGCCACAGTAAACTATTCACGGTTACAAAATGGATGCAAGACGAGATGCAGAGTCTAGATTTTCGGATGCAAATACTATAAATTCACAGTTTTTATGCAAGTTTACGTATGTGCATCTGCATCCCACAGCAACCAATGTAAATATTGGACGACATCAATGCGCGGGCCAATCCATATATATTAAGTCAGTGAGTTGAGCACAAAGTGAAGTAAACAAAGTTCCAAGAATTAAGTTGAAATACTGAAACGGCAAAACTAAGTCTTCTAACACTAATGTTGAAATGAAAGAACTGGCAAAATAAATAAGAGACTAATGTAAATTTCAATTAAATGATAATGCTAATGTTGAAATCTAGGAATAATTGACAAAAGAATGGGAAATTGACGTAAATTTTGTAACCTAGAGACTCGACAAAATGGCTAAATTCTTTACATAAGAGAATTTGAGAGCAAAAGGTAGGACGTCTTCACTCCATCGCATTTTCGGCCGTCTCATATGTCGACAGAAACACTGTTTGATTAAAATTAAACACACAGTTTCACGAGGACTGCTTTATTTTTAAACAATCATTTCTATATATTTCGGTGTCAATTTACAAACTTGTTTTGATCGATTATTTTTTAGAAAAATTAAGCATTATCATACATACTATACACTCTTGAAAATGATGTTATGGAAGTATCCATTCAATGAAAAAGATCCCGGAGACATATGTTCATATTTGGAACTTTTTCAAATAACGTTGACTCTACTATTCTGCGTTTAATAAAATCATTTGACTTATACACTAGTTTTGCAATTTTTTTTTAAATCTCATTTTTTATGGGAAAAATTTATAAAAACTTGTTTATTTTTAAGCAAGGTTATAATTCAAGAAAAAAATTGTAAAGTTATAAAAAAATATTTTTTATTTAAGCAAAGTTTATTATTCAGCTCATTATCAATAAACTTCATTCAATAGAAAAAACGTGAAATCGAAAATAAAAACTTTAGCATTTACCTTCACCTAAATTGTGAATGCGAGACGCTGACGGACTGACCCATACATGTCGATTGTAATAGGGTATCCGTAGGATGGATACCCTATTCCTGTTAAAGTGGTAGTTAACCAAGATTTAAAAACAAAAAGTACAAAAAGCATTTTGTGAAAAAATCTGCCTCGCCCCAACAATCAATAGACTTATAAAGGTTTAATTTTGCCACAGCCTAATAACAAAAAAATCAGAAATTATCTAAAAAGAGTTCTACTGTATTGCATTGTATGTATCAATATTTAATGTTTAGTGCTGAAATTTTGATGCAAAAATAGAAACAAACTTTTTGAGCAACACCTATGTCTTAACTGTTTCACTCGCTCGACAAAAAAAGATTTCAATTTAATATATATTTTTTAAGGTACAAATTTTCTTTTTAAACAGGCGTGTATGTAAATTTATCAGCTGTTTATATTTTTATAATGTATTGTTTTTCTGTACTGCGAATAATTTTATTTACTTAAGTGTTTCAGTATATTTAGAATGTAGGATTATAACAACGAAATTACTTCATATACATTTATTTTATATTTTACAAATATTTGAAAGTAGTTTAATGTTATTTTGTGTTTTGAAATAACAGCATAACATTAAAATTTAATGAAATCATATTTTAATGAATGAAAATACACATTTAGTTAGAACACACGTGCATTATAATGAAGAAGTGAGAAGATGGATGATTTTCTTTCTGTCAAACAATGATAAAAGAATGTGCCTATGCCTGGCACTTGGTATTCAGTAAAAAATAATGCTAAAGGATTATATATATATATATATATATAAATAAAGGGGCCAATGCTTCAACCAAGTCAAGATTCGTATTTTCCCTTACAACGGTATATATATAATCAATCATATAGGTTCATAAAAAGTTTATAAAATTATATAAAGAATTGAGAAAACTTCATATACTGTAACCAAAGGTTATTTAGCAGTTTGAAAAAAGAACCAAGCAGTCATTGTAAGACAAATGTAAAGCGTTCTTATTTTCACTTATTGTTTGAAGCTGTAGATCACAGGTCAGGTGACAATATTCAAAGTTAATACCTTACGGGGATTTATCAAACTGTCACAATACGGCTTCATTTATTCTTCAACTATCAACATAGAAAGAATTCTGCCATTATTTTTAAAGCCATCTATTCTTGCCGAGGGTTACTAACAAATGAGACACCTTGCAACTTCTAAAATTATATCTTTTATAATAAACTTTCTATTTTATGATTCTAAATATTTTACAGCACATTAGCTACAAGGCAAATAGGGCTGCTGCTGCTTTTCAGTGAAATCACCCAATTTTTTATATATAATTCCCACTCAGTGTATAAACATACTAATATATTATTCTATAATTCTCACATTTGGTCAATCCTATATCTCAATAAGACTTTGTTAATTTGTCTGTGGTAGACTGGTACCAAGTTCCAATAAAAATGTATATGTATACAACATAATTTAAATAAATGAACTCCCTCATCAAAACAATCTTCAATAAAAGATTTAATAAATTTAATTACATGCGACAAATGTTATCAAACAAAAAATATTTTAAATTACAGATAAGAACACATGTACATATTTATACTGTTTTAAAAAATATTTTCAGCATAAATTGAATTAATGTAATTGTTTATCATTTACATTTAATAAAATTGTTTTCAATAATTTTAAAGCTAATTCTTTGAATGAACTTGAAAATTCTTCAGATAATTTGCATATATGTAATTGGGATTTTCTAAACTGTAATTCAATGTATATTGGAAATAAATAAATCTATTAAGTATAAAAATTTGGCAAGAGAAAAACTTAACACGCAAATTATACATTAATTTCTAACATTGAAAACAAATTGACATTTAAAATTATGAAACTCCACTTGAAATATTTGAAACGTTAAGTGCTTAACATTCAATTTATTGAGCAATGCATAGAAAAAGAAAACAAATTTCGAATAAAACAACTCACGGAAGACAAGTCTTGATAATCAAAACGTCAAGCAAAAACTAAACAAAAATCATTTTGTTACAATTAGATTTTTAAATTGTCGTTATAAAAAATTAAGGTAAATAAAAAAGTATTGTTTTCATTTTTCCATTAAAATAACGAAGTTGTATCATAGAAGAGCTAGTGCTATCAATTTATAAAAATATATACATTATATTACTAGGAATTTTCAATGCTATTATGTTAATTGAAATAATATCTTTCAAAAGTAAAACATTAAATATGATAAAAAAAATGTTATTGGGAGACATTATGACAATTGGTACTCTAAACATAATTTTAAATTATTTTGAATTAATAAAATATGAAACATCCTTTTAAATGCTCTAAATAAATCTCTTCAACCACGAAAAACAAAAATATAAAACCTGAAATAGGTTAATTTGTAAGAATTTAATTAAAACTGATATAATATATGGGTTGGTTACGCACACTCAATCATTTCATCATATATTCAAGTGCATAAGGAAAACCATTTTTTCTAGAAACAGAATTTGTTATAGTGTAACCTACTTTATAGCAATATAAAAAAATATTTGTACTTCTTGAATGCCCACTCTCACTTTAAATGCAATTATATATAAATTGAATAAATTAATTATTATTAAGATTTAAATTAAAATAAATAAAATAGGGTTTGCATAATGCATCACGTCAATGATTTTATATTAAACATACAGAAATATTTATAATCTAAAATGCCTGAACATATTTCTTCTTTAGATCATTCTTTAAAAAAATACAACTATTATAAGTGCAACAAAATAAACACAGGTTTATCAAGGATTTTTTCCTCTTATTTTTGATTGTTGTAGAATTTCATGTGCCTTCACACTCCAGTAATTTGCATCTTTGTTTATTCGGTTGGTGTTATTTTTTACAATAGCATCTGCTTGTCCGTAATTAGGAGGATTGCCGAATGGATCATACCCAAGTGTTGCGAGCATAGGAGCAATATTCGACATATCTTCCACAACATCATCAGGAATTTTCCCAACCCATTTTGATAGAGCATCTAGGTTGACAGGTTTAATTACTTGGTCACTTGATCTTTCAACTCTGAAACAGAAATATTTAATGAATGCTTGCATAGAGGGGAATATAAAATTTAAAACAAGTCCAACTAAACATATATATAATTAGCAACTTGATATAAAACCTAAGAAATTAAGAATTAAAAAGGGAATTACTTAGACAAAGAAACTCCTCCAGGTTTGTTGATGTGCTCTTCATGATGCAGGACAGCGTCGTTCCAAGAGATGCCGAGGAAGGTGAGGATTTTCACCATCCAAGCTTGAGGCTGAAGTACCAATTGTTCATAATACACATGAAGGCATTTGTCAGGTCCGAGTTCCTCACATTGATTATGCATCGTTTGAACTGCTAAATTCCATCTTTGCAAGCATTGTTTGTACGATGATAAATCAAAGCCAGTGATAGTCACCTAAAATTGAAAAACACAATTGGTAAACAAAAATTTAATTCATAAAAGACTAGTACATAATAATGGGTTTATAGTGGATACTGGATACACCCAAAATCTTTTAGAAGGTTTCACTATCCACAAAAAATTAAGCAATATTGAAAAAAACATTAAATTTACTGTAAGTGTAGGTTCTTGGTAAGGTATCTCAAATGAATATATTATTAGTTAGACTAGATAAAACAACTATTGAATAATAAATGCTAAAAATTGATATCTAAATATACAATATAACATTAGAATAACAAGAAAATGCTTTATTTAGAAATAAAAATTTTGTATTTATGTCTAAATAAAGAGACAAAAAATTTGATTTTCTTTAAAACAAATAGAAGTACCAAACATCATGAAAACTTGTATGTCAATAAATTAAACATTTAGAAAATTATTCATACCTAGCAAACCTCTCTAAAAATAGAAAACAATAACAAATATGCAAATGCTTCTATGTTGTGAACAAGAATAGTCAAGACTGAATCAGATTGCTGACTTATTGATGCTAATAAGATTTAAAGAGAAGTTTAAAAAAATTAGAACATTTTTAGATGTGAAAGCACATACATAATTACATATTAAGTATTTTCGAATGATGTTTCATACTTCATGAATTATACATAATTCTTATACTTTTGGAGGAATATTTAATATAAAATTTAGTGATTAGACTCAACAGAAAATTTAAATTAACTTTGTATTGTATTACCTTCCGAGAGATTATCGAATGGACAGTGGCTCTCCCATCTCTGACCATGAACAGAAATTTGGCACGAGGAAATAGCTTTGACAAATAGACGGCAGATTTGAGGGTGAATGGGTCCTTATTGCACAGCCAGCTTGCTGGTTGGCCATGCTTTATCACAATTTCTAAGATGAACGATGATATCGCTTCATCCAATACCTAGAAATCAATACAGATTAGAACCTTTTTCAAAATTGTTCTTATGAAAATAATTTTTATATAACTTCCATAACTGACAAGTTACTAACGCCAAAACTAAACATATTAATAAAACAACATAAAAAGGTTATTAAACTTATTAAATCTGTTTCAAGGTTTTTATAATCAACTTATATATCTTTGGAAAGTAACTTGATAATACCATTGAGAAGTAATTTTTCGGATTTGTTATTGCTACAATAACCAGGATAGCCATGTTACAAGTAATGTTTTCTCATTATAGGACTTGTTGGAAAAGATAATTTTTAAATTATACTTTTTAATTTTAGTATAAAAATATTTCATGGTAAACCTATATATTCCAAGTAAATTATCCTTTGTAGTAGTTTTATAATGACAAAATTATTTTAAAAAATCATTTATACAAGTTATATAATGTGAAAACACATTTCATTACTTTAAAACAAAAAAACATTAAAAAATATTTGTAAATTATGTTATACAGTCACCCAAGAAACACATTGGACCAAACAGAAGAAATCAAATTACATCATCGGTCACTCCGGCTTCTTGCAGCCGCATTGACTCCTTGGCACTGCGCTTCCACTGCTGCCGCATTTGTAAGATTCGCGGCACGACCCGCGTCTCTTCTCCACACCGGATGTCCGGATGTGCATCCAGCATCACCCTTGCAAGCGTCGTCCCCGATCGCGGCATTCCTCCGATGAAGATGATCGGTTCATCACGGTTGATTTTGTGCACCTTTCCATTTTCATCTGTCACAGAATGCTGAAAGGACAATTTTTTTATTTTTGTCTGTAGAAATATATTTAAAGTGAAATATTGTTAAAATGAAAACAACACTGTCAAATGGACCCCAATTGTCCAGTGGTGTATAATCGTTTTTAATAAAAACAAGTACAAGTAAATGCTATGCATTAAAAGCTGTGTTTGTATGTTAAAACAGTTTCTTTAAATTGTTCAAGTTTTTAATACAATTCTATATATTACTATATCAACTCTTTTCTTTCATTTGTTTATAATAAAAATATATCTAAGCCTTCAAAAAAAATTTGTTAATCATGAATTTGATGATAAATTGGCAAAGTCTAAAAACTCCTAAAATGTCTATTATTTAAAAAAAAAACATAAATTTTAGGCAAAAAGACCCTTCAGGCATTCTACTTTAGAATCGCCTGTTTTTTCATTTGTTTAAACACACTTTTCTCTAAACTTTTAAATAACTAGTAATCCACAAACCGGATGGTTCAAATATCTCGCGATGATTCATTCAGTAACTTTAAAAAAGTTATCTCTAAAAATGTCAAATCAAAAATGGTGCTACAAAGTGAGAAAACATCATTTTATCAAAAATTCACCTTAGAG
>JARUHE010056539.1:0-15766 GCA_031471125.1 Archaeomysis grebnitzkii
TGTATGTGTGTGTGTGTGTGTGTGTGTGAGTGTAGAAAATAAAAGTATATTTATCTTAAAGAATTTTGAAAATATTAAATAAGGTGCTATAACAAAACTCAGAGTCATCCACATTCCACTACATTTCAATACTTTCTTATTAGATGTCGCAATAACTCCACAAACTTTTTTTTATGTTCAATTATTTTTGTGTGTGATTTTTTAAGATTATTTGTTAATAATGAATACCATTTAATTAAAACAGTACATTAACCAAAGTCTTGATTAATCTTTCAGTTGTATACTTATGTTCTTAATTGAAATAAACTTTTAACTTCTATTTTTGTAATTCAATTTAAATTACCCAAATGGCTGAAAAACAATTGTTGTTATCTAGATAATCAGCAGTTAGTACTTTGCATTGCTGGTCCTAATCAATGGCATAGGTACAGCAACGCCATTTGTACTACAATAGGCGATGGTTATAGTTATAATTCTCACGTGTATAGCATTCATCGGAATCAACCGCCACGCTGCCAAAATCATAGTCTCGGAAAGTAAGAATTTCTGAACTCTTTCAATACAATTAATTGGCTGTTGCTTTCTGAAAACCTTAAATGAGGTTGCACTTGATACAATAAAGTATTTTGAAGAGATTTTAAAGTTTTAATTAATGAGTGTCGTTGTATCCCAGTGGGCAACCAACGTCGTTTCAACCATTGTTTGAGAGTTGAACTCAGGTTTGTTAAGCAACAAACCCAATACAAACGTTATTAAAACGTAGCAATTTGCAAAACCTTTGCCATTGGAATTATTATTAAAATTATTATTATTACTAATTACAATGAAAAAGGTTTTGCAAAATACAACGTTGTATAAATGTTAGAAGATTTTAAAACAACGTTATAAAAACGTTGTGAACCTTAAAATGCCCATTGGGATAGTTATTTATTTTAGAACTTTAAATACATTTTCTTTTTCCGTTTTAGTCTATGGAGAATTAAATTATTCTAATATTTGAATATTAGTTTTTATCGTATGTAAAAATGCATTTTTATGTTTTATTTTTTCTTAAAATTCATGGAAACCATGAATAAATTTGGTTATGAAGGTTATAAAATGTCACATTTTTGCTTGTTTTACAGGTTTAAAACTTTAAATAAAAAAGTAATTTTTCCCAATAAAAATATTAAAATGTTTCAAATGCTAAAAATGCAAATAAAACATTGAATTTTTATACTTTTTGTTGAAACTATTGAATTCAGCAGCATTAACTTTAGGTTTGTCAAAAAATAGATGATTTTTTCATTATAAGGATAATATTTCACCTACTTCTTATTCAGTATAATCAGCTGAATGTTATATTTCAATAAAGATTCAACACGTATTTGAGCATATTTTAGCTGTTTCTATATGACTCTATTCATATACCTGTATTCTTACATGCCATTTAAATTTAGCTACCCATGGGTGTCCATGCGGATTTTATATCTTATTCATTGAAAAAAAATGTATATATAGTACTATCCATAATTATTTTCTTCCATGATCTGTTCAATTGAAAAAGTTGGAACTTTGGAACAATGTTAAGAACAATAATGAAGGAATGCTAAAAGAAGTGGACCTTAGGGCGTATTGCCTGTTCATACCATGAGTAAATAAAATGGTTTTATATGCCAAGGTCACTTCACCAAATTCTAGCACATGGAGGTGGTATCATTATTATTTGTTGTATTCCAATAGGTGCTTTAATTGAAGAAGCTCAGGAGTCAATAAATAAAGATTATAACAATTCAGAACCCACCACACACGAAAACTCAATCATGAAACATCAAACGAAGATCTATTCCATAGACATTTTGCATTACCAGATCCTGTTATCTCTTCACTGCGAAAAAAAGCCCAGCTTGTCTTCATCTTTGTCCAAAGTGATATTACTGATTGAGCCAGAAAAGAATAATAGTGAAATAAATTGATACAAAAGAATTATTTTCGCCAATTATCATCGAGCACCATCAAGCGCGAAGCCCTCGGAATTTAATGGGCGCTCCAAAAATTAAGTATCTACCTTTACGGGCGTGAGTTTGAGCTGCAAAGGGACCAACGGTTGCTGCTACATCTCGGATCCGCCGATCGATTGCACCCTCGCCTCATACGCTGGCGACCTACATCAGATTGTACCACCTTACAAGCAGCCACATCCGTGGGTTGGATAACCACCTCGCGGATTATATCTCCCGATTGACGTCCGAAGCATTCGTAGAAGCCTTGACGGAACCAATGGTACACCCGTGATCGAAGAATCACAGAGGAACGTGTTAGGGAGTAATGCACATGTTGTAAATAAGTTTTTATCATGTAAATACTGTATTAGCATAATAACTAAAAATAAGAAAACTTATTTAAGAATCATAAGTCATTTTGCCTGATTACCAACCCAACATAACTTATTGAAGTCTTAGTCTCTAAGATTCCGGCCCAAGGGATATTAAGATCCAAGCCTTTGTGAAGTTAAGTGCCTTGTAAATATTGAATCGTCAAAAGTGCATAAACAGCTTGTTTTATGATTTACTTGTAACATTTTAATCTAATAACATCGTGAACTATTCAACTTAAATTTCAATTCACTGCATCTGCCAACTTTCCAATTGTCTTGTAAATTATATACAACAGTATATTCGTGCGTATTACTAATTATTATGTTAATTAATTATCCAGTGCAAAATCTTCACATTGAACAAATTCGTGAAGTTTAAATAACTAACATTGTATCAACAGCTTCTAAATAAATTGTAAAACTCATTTGTGCATCATTCTCCAGAACTTTAATTATTGCATGTATCTGAGCTTTACCAGAATTAATTAGTGAGCCATTATTAACCTGTGTCTAAACTTTTCCAATTAATCAATCATTGCCAAATATAAAACTTCCAACCCAATGTTAATGAAAAGGGTTGTGAACAATCGGAGCTTCTGTAGAACTCCTAAGACTTAACATTTCGACCTTCAGTCCTTAATCCTACACATAGACATTCACTTTACACAACGCTAGGGCAGAAGAATCGAACAAATATATTTGTTTTGTTTTATAAAGTAAAATTTAAGTTGAAATTAACTGTTTAAAATTATATTTCATTTATGTTTTCTTGTATCAATTTCTTTGATAAACCATATAAACTAAAGAACTAAAAATAGTTTTGAAAATTGAGACAATTAAAAAACAAATACATATAAACAAACTTGCTATAACGTATAAAATAGGTTATATTGGTATAATTTGTTGATCAATTCATTTAATTACAACTAAAAACGTATAATAAAGTAAGTATGTAACATATTGTTATATATTGTGTCCCCATATTTGTGATTTTGAAACACTATGTGTCAGTTGTTCTATTTGCATACCATTCATTAATACATAAGTGTAATGAAAGTATTTTTTTGTAGGTAACAATTTCTATTTACTTTTAAAGGTTAGATTTGAAAATAAAGTTTGAATAGCATATGGGATTTTAAAAGAATCCGTAAATAATTGAATACTAACTACCAAGTGAGAATTTATATATGCATTAAATATCTATAAGCACCAACATTATATCTATGCATTATGTTTACGAAGGACCATTTTACCATTGATAATATATAATTATCCTCATGTATCGTTGGTGTATAAATAGAACTATACATACATTTCTAAAGATACATACGATTTTTTTTCTATAAGTTTATATTTATTTATCTGTAAACTTCTATATAGATCTTCCCAAATAATTTCTCTTTAATTGGATGTTATAAATATGCGTGGACAAAAAGGATAGTTATATACATACCAAGAATTTTTTTTTGACTGGTTATAGATGAGCTTTGAGTTCTGAAATTGTTTATAAGCAAATAGCAGAAGCAGCTTTATTCAATCACGTTTATGTTGACCCTTTGGGAGCACTCAATTAGAATGGCAGGGAAAATATTATTTAGAAAGACATGTCAATCCAATGGAAAAATGGCAACGGCATAAAAAATATACAAGACTGACGCCATAACAAAAAATTTCCAATTTATAGATAACTATAATATATTTTTAAATTATAGGTAACAATGAAGGCCACAAACATAATAATTATATAAAAGTTGTTACATTACACAACTTAGGAATAATTGCAAACTTTGATCTATTCATCTTTATCTGGTTGCCTAAATGATAAAATTAAATATATGGATCTTCACTTATATTTTACAGCAACATTATTGTGTTCGTTTGAGGCGACACTTTTTTTGTGTTTTTTTTACAGAATAAAGCTTTCATATTAAACTAATACTTTTGATATCAGAATAAATAATACATGTACAGTAATTCCAATTATTATGTACAATTTAGTTGGAACATTTGTTTTGATTGTGTTAACCAGTTCGACATATATTGTTTAGAAAGTTAGTTGAATTTAAAACATACAATTTACAAGTATTGAACAAATGTTACATAAATAAGTTACATTGTTGAACTAATCAAAGTCCTGTCTATTAAATTTGTACTGAAATGATTGGTTTAGGAGGAATAAACATATTTATATTAAGCAAAATTAAGGTATGGCATAAGTGTTTTAAAAAAGTTATGACGTAGACCTTATATACATTATTAATACTTTAACCGTTTTTTTTTCATTCTAGTTCGATAAACATCCTAAATATATGAAAACTCTCTGTAAGAGCATTACTGTCATAGCTGGTAAACGTTTACTTCTTCCCTTTTTATGTTCTTTAACTTGTAACTTTTTATTTAATGAACATAACAATTGTACTTACAATGGTAATGATGTAATTGTTAATAATAATAACTTTAGTTTTGCTAACAATGGTAATAATATTAATAATGACAACAATAGTAACCTTATCAATAATATTAATAATGTTAATAATAGTAACAATAATAATAATAACAATAATAATGACAATAATAGGAATCTTGATCTATATTTTTTTGCAGATAATTATCATATGATTCACTTCGTGAAAGAGCAAACCTTCAGCAATCAAATGTTTTTTTTACTTATTTATTGTAAACTAACTTTTTGTGACATTTATATGAAAGACTTGCTGAAAAAGTATGGTGGACTTTTTCTGCTGTTACGTCTTAATATATAGGATGTATTGTTTGTTTTTTCTGAATATACATTAAACTACGAGTATATCTATAGATAAGATGGAAATTATATTTATTGGCTAAGAAAAAATATGATATTAAATGATTTTTTAAATTACTATTTTTTTTAATTTTTCAAAATTAAGAAAAAACTTTGAACACAAACACAAAAAATATTATAAGACATCACTTGATTCTTATTATCTGTAATGCAATAATTATTATACTTATATAGTTTTGTTCATTTTTGTCAATAAAATAAGAATAACATAAATTAAAATGTTTTTTTCCTAAAAGAAGATAGTTCTTATCTAATAGACGACCAGCATTTATACAGAACATTGCCACTGGTTTTAAAATATTCTTTAAATTGGACTGCACTACAGTCTTAAATAAACTTGTATTAATAAATATTTAAATACACTGTTAAACAACTACAGTAATACAAAACCGAGCAGCATGAATAGTGACACTAACTTCAAAATTTTACCATATGACACTCGTTCTACAATCATAACATTGGCTGCCAGTAACAGAAATAATTAAATATAAAACAGCCCTAATAATATATAAATCCACTAAAGATCTAATCCCGCCATACATCAATAATTATTTAATATAACAATATACCCAAAATAGAAACCTTGGATCTAACTCAATAACATTATTCATTCTGCTCAAAGTAAAAACTAAAATAGGAACACGTTCTTTTTTGTATGCGGCTCCTCAAATATGGAATTCACTTCCACATCACATTAAAAACTCAGACACAGTATTCACCTTTCAAAAATTACTGAAGTCTCATTTGTTTACAAATCCATACAGCTTGAGGAAGTCAAATTTTAAAATTTTAATTTTTTTTAATTTTAATTTTAATTTTTTTTTTAGTTTTCTAATTTTACGATTTTTATTTTAGCATGTTTTTATTGTACAGTGACACTGAGTGATCTAATAAAGTTTATTATGGCGCTATAGAAGTTCATTTATTATTATTATTATTATTATTATTATTATTATTATTAAAGGGTTAAGAGCGTTAAAAGAAGCCAATAAAGTTTTGAAAAACCATAAAGTTCTGGTACAATTTTTTAATAGGAATTGGAAGACACATGTTATGATGAACATTTGTTATTCATTTTATGTCGGCATTCTTTAAATTTGTACAAACTATCGAATGCTTTAACAATCACCTTCAGGCAATCTAAAATAAATGTTTAAAAAATGAAAATATGAGCAAAGCTCAAAGACAACAATCTATTACTCAATTAAAAACACAAAAAATTAAAAAGAAAGTAATGATATAAAACTCAAGTTAATGTTTTATCTTTTCATGACAGTAATATAAGTGCTTTAAATGAAGTGAACAATTTAAGAATATAAATGACAGGATTAATTTATGCAGTAAAGTGAAAAAGTAGAATATACAAAAATAAAATAAAATGCAAAACTGTTGAAGACTGTGACTAAAAATACTAAATTGTAATTTCTTGAGATTTAGAAACAACCAATTGTCCTGGCCGCAGGGCGTAAATCGGGAAAAGGGGACACTTTTCAGAATCTCACTCGTTAAATATATCATTGTTATTTTAATAATTGTATATATGTTTTGATATTCTAAGAAACTTTTATTCGTCACTAATTAGTGCGTAAATGAGTGGTTAAGGATTTATGAAGGTTTCTTTTAGAATGTGAGGCACTTATTATCACGAAAATAGCGTTAGATTTACGCTCTGCAGAGAGTTGAAGACTAGTACTGTAAATTTCCCAAGGGTTAAGACATAATACACCAGTTAGTCCATTAATACAAAATAGTTCTCATTTTATTTAATAAAAAACACACAAGGACACAGCCCTGCAAAAACAGGTTTTATATAAATACATGTTAAAATATTAGTTAACAATAAAAATGAAAAAATATAATTTGACACTATTTTATGCCAAAAAAATAACTTGTTAATAAATCTGAACATGAATAAATTTGACTTGTTAAATTATTTATACTTATTGTAAATAAAATTTAAAATATTAATAAGTAGCTGAATTTATATAAAAGTTTGAATAATAATTTAAATGAACAATTTACTCAATCATCATGTTATTTGTAACAACTTTTTGGGCATTCCTCCAGTAGTCCTCTTCTTCTTCTGATACGCGGGTATATACGAAAGTGCAGTCCTTACTTTGGATACTTACTTGATATTCAAGACAATGTTTTTTAGTTGAACTAGATTTTGGTTTCATCACATTTAATGCTAACTTGAAATTTTATGCACTGTACGCTCTTAACGCTCTAGTGAGTCGAACAAAGGTGTCAACAAATAGTGTGTTTTGTGTTTGCGATTTTTATTTTTGCACTCTTTCACGAAAATTGTCACGATGTGACCCATTTCTGCAATAACAACTAAAAAAATGGCAAAAGTTTCCTACACTCCCAACCCAAAACTTAAGAAAATTAACACCCTGCGTTTTACGTAGAAGTTTTAGTAAAATTAGGCTTGTTAAGTTGTGTTTGAAAAACCAGCTTCTCTATGTGACTTCTGATTGTTGTTGTTGGGGTTGTTAGTGTTATTGATAGAATGGTGGACTATTTTTTTACATCAATATTTACTTATGAAAATTAAAACATAACTTTTATTAAAAACTTGAAATTCATGGTTAACCAAGATTTTATTTGAAGATTTAGAGAAAATTTTATTTAAAACAAATGAAATAACAGGAGATTCTAAGGTAGAATGCCTGAGTGGCCTTCTTGCCTAAACTTTATACTTTTTAAGTAATAGACATTTTAAGAGTTTTTAGACTTCCCTAATTTCTTATCAAATTTATGATTAACCAACATTTATTTGGAAAGCTTAGAGATATTTTTATTATAAATAAATGAAAGAAAATTGTTAATATAATAATGTATAGAATTGTATTAAAAAACAATTTTAAAAACTGTGTTAACATATAAACACAGCTTTTAATGTGTAGCATTTACTCCTATGTTTGTATGTTATTGCATATGTTTAACCGCGTTTCCTTCTTATTTTGTTACCCTTAATTTTTATGTTATTTCATATTTTTAATTAACTATGTTTTCTTCTGATTTCACTTACTCTCTTCATGTTTCATGTTATTTCAAACGAATAGCGGTTGTGACGTCACGCCCGGATGTCGTCATATTTTCAAACAAGACTTAGGCTAAATCTGTTGCACCTCCAGAAACCAGTAATCAAGTAAATTTTAGCATTATCGTGACCTATCAATTTGGTAGTATCAAACAAAACATAATCTGACTTTGGTCCTAAAATGATTTTTTGGCCACCCAAAACCATTTGAAGAGCAAAGTCAGATTAGGTTTTGTTTGGTGGGTCACAGTAATGCTAAAATTTACTTATATATTGCTTTATATAGTCTTGTTTGAAAATATGACTTCAGTCGGACGTGATTTTCACAACCGACAGTTGGACAGGGTTCCAAAACAGAAAAAAAATACTTAATAATTACACAGAATTAGAAGAAAACACGGTTATACGTATGAAATAACATAAAAAATGATGAAAGAGTAAGTGAAATCGGCAGAAAATACGGTTAATTGAGCATATGAAATAGTATAACAATTTAGAGTAAATAAAAATAAGAAGGAAACACGGTTAAACGTATGATATAACATAACATTTAAGTCTATTTTTACTAAAACTTCTATTTAGAGCGTACATATTATTTCGAGTTAGCTTTAAATATAATGAAACAAAAATTTAGTACCAAAAAATATTGTTTGTCATAAATATCTATGGATTAATAGCAAAATTTACCATAACGCCCAAAGTAAGTACTGCACTTTACTTTAGTAAAGAATACTCGTTTTTGAACGGGCTTTGTCGTTTTTATTGCAGAAAAGGTGGAACTTTTCCAGTTTGTCGGCTGTCAAATATTTTGGCAACATCTAATTAACAATTTAAAAACGTAGGGTATTGTATATTCAAATTTTGATGTAGGTAATGCATTCCAAAAATAAATTGGCAAACCAAAAATTACCCTACACAATTGAAAAAGTACTCCGCATCGATGGTGGTGGTCGTTTTGTGGTGTTGTTGTTGCTGTTGGTGGTGCTGTTGGTGGCGGTGATGTTGTTGGTGGTGATGTTGTTTTATTTGTGTTGTTGTTGTTGGTGTTGGTGTTGTTGATATGTGGACTTGTATTCTTTCAAAAGTAGAGTAAACATTTTATTATCTTTTGTTTTACAGCAATACTTATTGAACATAAATGAAAAATATATACATTATGAATGATCTATCTTTAATATTTTTTTCTGTAAAACTTGAATTTATTGAAATAACTACATTTTTATATGGACTTATTGAATTCAGATCATTGATTTATAGATGTCTCCGCTATAAACCCGTAGGGTTTGGTTTGTACTAATTCCTTTCACGAATTCATTCATTTTTGTTCAGCTTTAAGTGTGTTTAAGTTTTAACAACAGTCTATGTTCATTATAAATGAGCAACATTGTTGTTATAGTTAAAATCACGTATTTGTGTTACTAGTTTTAAAACGGTTAGCCTATTTAGGGTAAGATAAGTATATAATTAAGGTTACTCTAGAATCTGTTTTTATTCTCGTTGTTTGGTGGACCAACTTTTATCCTACAAAACTTTTGTTTATTACCATTACAAGTGTGCATTCAATTCATATCAAGCCACACTAAAATTGTAATGAACACATTTCAACCTGCATTTAACTAACCTTGAAACGTTTATTTAAAACATTTTCAACTGAGGTTTGTCTAAAGTTTTGACTACAAAGTTGGTTGTGAATGAAAAATAGTTTTGTTATAGACTTAATTAAAATTGCTGATTTTGTCACATAAGAACTAAAATATACACTATTTAATGTACAAACATTACTTAAGGTTTGTTTACATAAAGTTACATTACGAAAACCTTTTTTAAACTTAAAATAATAAAGAGTTTTGTTAACCACAAAATTTCGAACTTTTATTACATTATAATTAAACAAAACACTATCCCGTGTAACAACAAAAAACTGGTTTTAAAATGTTTAATTAATATTTGTTCACATAGGCCTAACGCAACGCAACGTCTCTAAATGTTTTATGAAACCAGACTAGGCTAAATATCATTTATAATTTTTTTTAACTATGCCATGAATTGTTATTTTATTTAATTATAATTAAACAAATACCATTCAATCTAATGAAAAAAAGTTTTAAAACGTTTCACTCGTAAATTCATTTTAAATTTTTGTTCCACATAAACGTAAAATTAAAAAAAAGGTTTTCTGAAACGAGATTACTTTAGTAAATTACATCGTTTATAAATAAAGAAAAATTTTGTCAAAGTCCTAGATTAGTATTTTTATTAAATTAATTAAAATGAACATCATTCAATCTGAAAAATAATGAAAAAAATATTTACAATTTCATTAATATTTGTTAATCTATAGCCTACATGTAAACTTGGCCAAAGTATGAGCAGGGTACAGTTTGGTCAAAGTTCAGACAACAGGACATTTTATTTTGAAATTTACTTGATAAATTACTTTAAATAGTTTTAAATTGAAGTATGAGGTGACTGTGAACCGAATATGATCATTATTAACAAAATTTATTAAAAATTACAAAAATAGTAATGTTAGACTACGTACGAAACGTACGTTCGCCAGTGCAAGCTGCTCGAAAGTACTGTGGTTCACCCGACATCTTCCAGTGCAAGCTGCTCAAAACAAAAGAAGTGAGTCACGTGACATCCTCCATACAAAGTTGGTTCAACATTTCATCTAGTACCTTTGGAGAAGTTTGAACATAGCTAATAGTGTTTTTGGTCACCAAAAACCATTTTAGGAGCAAAGTTAGGTTAGGTAAGGTTAGGTGTGGTCACGGTAATGCTGAATTTTGCTTAAATACTTCTGAAGTAATGCTAATGGTTCGTGCTGCCACGCTGAGGTTATCGTACAGCGTGGCAGCGAAAAACGCGACATGTCCAGAATTCTGAACTTTCACCAAATTTACTTCTTAAAAAGTGGTTTTGGCCACCAAAAACCATTTAAGGTTTTGATTTGTAGGTCACGATAATGCTAAAATTTACTTGAATACTAGTTTATGTATGCTGTAGCCTAAATCTTATTTGAAATGACGTCACAGCCAAACCAAATGATTCTTTCCATATGCAGTTTTCGTACAGGAGGGGCTGCATTAGTACTATTTACCTAAAATAAGAAAATGTTTGTACAATATCCGAGAAAGTTTTTACCGGAGTCAGTTTTTTTCTAAATCAAATTTTCTTTCATATGGTTTTATAAAAAGTTTTTTACAGATTTTTTAAACTGTATTTTATTTGAAAATACTAATCTTTGAAGGATAATAAAATAATAAAAAGGCACTTTCATTGATCACACGTAAACTCTTTATTCGTCCATAAATATAATAAATCTTTACGTTGTAACAAAAATTTTCCCATAAACACATTATAGACATTAACATAACATATGTAAATATTAATTTTAGTGACCACACTCAAAACTTTTAGAACCATGTCAACACAAGTAGTTGAATGGATTACTTATCAAGAAAGTTGAGAGCGGCGCTAAATTTTCGATTCATCTAGTTTTGGGCAATTCTATATTAGAGCTACACAAACTGCTTGACCAGCAAGTAAGTCGATATCAAATTGAAATCGTTCATTAAACATAATTAGTTAAAAGGTTCGCACCAAACACAAGTAATTGAATGGTTGTAAATACTTTTTGAGGTGAAATCAGCCAAGAACTTTTGAATTCAAGCTCTGATGCTCCTTTAATTCACTTCCAAGGTGTCTTAAACATTTGATTGTAGACGGCCTTTACCGTTGTTTCGAGAAGCTATTCTGGTTGTCCATTTAGATGAGGAATATTTAGCAGAAGTTGAGTTTGCTATCAAAATACGACATCAACTGGCATTTAGTAATAAATTACCAGTTTTCTGTAAATGTGATAAAAATATTATAATAAATCGGTATTATCGCTACATTTAGCGACACTGGGGAATTATTTCACCACTAATACCAAAAAAGCAACAAGGAATAATTTTAAAGAAAAACATCCTATAATGAAAAAAACTGAAAAATGGTTCAAAACAATGGTATGCAAGTTTCGTAACAATCAAACACTAGTTAACGAGATATGTTGAACATGAAAAAAAAACATAGGTACCCATTGCTCAACATATCATTTTATAGATTAACAGCCCCCTTTGTTGAGAGATGGACCATTACTTATGAATCACCGTGTATAATGAACTTCGATAATTTATAAATGTTTATTGACAGTGCCGGGTTAAGACCTTTAGGACGGCCTAAGCACTTGAAAAACTTGCTGTCTCTATATATCTCTATATATCTGTTGGTCTGGTTAATATCCAATCCATAAGGAACAAAACAGATCTAGTAAGACGGACTATTCTAGACTCTCATTGTGACAAAGCTGTGGTCAGTGAAACCTGGTTTAAGGAAGCTAATAATGTCCTCAGAGCCAGTTCCACCCCAGAATTATATTCATTTCTTGATTCTGTCAGGTGGGAGGGTCGTGGGGGTGGAACTGCACTTATATCAAGACAAAATTTTAAAGCAGTTAAATTAACTTTGGATGATATTCAACAAGTTAATATTTTTGAGCTTTCAAACTACAACTTAAATCCTCATAGCAATGATATCTTATAGACCTCCAAATTGACCTTTCAATCAATTTATCACTATTTTTTTTACTAATCACTTCAATAATTAGCTCCCCTGAAATAATCCTAATTGTAGGAGATTTTAACATACATGTCAACAATTTAAATGACACAAATTCTGCATTATTATCAGACCTGTTGAATGAGTTTGGCTTAAAAAACCTTATTAATATATCCACCCATATTTCTGGAAATACATTAGATTTAGCAAGATTCCGTCACAATGATAACATAGATTTGTTAAATATACATCCACACTCAGTCACGTGGGATCATCTATTTATTAAATTACAGTTATATATAAAAAAAACGCTTCTCCATAATGAAACAATAACTTTCATAAATTATAAAAAATATTGATATTTCATTATTCAAAGATGACTTAAATACTTCTTTTAGTTCACCTCATCTATTTAATCAATCACTAGATCAATTTCCGATAGTTACAGTGACATACTATCAAATACTATTATAAACACGCTCCAATCATTACAAAAGTCATTTCTGTTAAGTAATGTTCCCCTTGGCTCACCACTGATCTCTTACAGCACAAGAAAAAGAAAAGGACATTAGAGAAAAATATTTATTGAACATAAATCTAAAAAATTTAAATAATTATAATATGGTCAAAAATGAATATATTTATAAATGCAAAACCACTAAGACACAACATTTCTCAAAACTATTCCTAGATTGCAATTCAGATCAGAAGGCAATTTACACCCTAATTAATAAATTAACCAAGGGCAACAGTTCCACACCATTACCAAATAAACAAGATAGTAACATAATTGCTCAGAATTTTTCCCTGTTTTTTCAAAACCAAATAAATAATATTGTCAATGGCATTAATAATATCAGGCAAACTTAATCATTAATGGACCTCATAGAATACTCGCCGACACTATTTAATACTCTTCAGCGCTTCACATAGGCCTTATTACTATTGCCCACATCAAGTGACGTGTACCCTAAGGATATGCAGCCGACATATGGCGCTTCCTTCAAGCCGGGGTAAGCTTAGCATATGAGATTATAAGAGAATACAGCCACGTTCAAATTCTCAACGAAATAGCCTCAGAGCGGACTAGAACCGTCGCCAATGAGGTTTGTTTATGCAGCATTAATCTCCAGGCAGCGTTCGTATCCACTCGGCTACCATCTCAAAATATAAACAATAGTAAACCATAAAATAATTTTTTTACATCGAAACTTAAAAAATTTACAATGAAACAGATAACAGTATTTTGTTGTATACTTTAATTTTATTTATAAGCTATTTGTAATGTTTTTCTACTATTTGTATTTGTAAATTTTTTGATCAGATCTTAAAAAACAAATCGTATCTAATACATCTGATTCTATTCTTAATAAAGATGATGCAGCCATCTTGTCTTGGCGCACAGTTTCTCTAATTGGATTTTCAATATGCTTCAAATGACAAAATTAATAGTCAGATGAACAGTTTATGATCATTAATTTTGAAAATACACGAAAAACCATATATATGTTTTGAAGGGCACACTTAATGTTGTCTGCCGCAACCACTGAACCTAGCCTGCAGATAGTTTTCGCTGCAAATTCTTTAACTAGAAGAAATTGTTTAAATCTATTTTTTCGTAGAATAAATGTAATTATTAACTGTTAAATAAGTTTTTAATAACTAGTAAAGGACATTTTTATGGAATGTTATTTTTAAGTAAATGTTATGTTTCAGTTCGTTCGAGCGCGCTCCAGCCCGCTCGATTGTATCAGAAAATCCGCTCGAGCGCGCTACATTGCAGCGTGCTCCGACCGCAACCAGTGCCTCTGTAATTTCTAATTGCTTAATGTTTTGAAATTTATACAGTATTGTTGTATTGTTGATAATTATTTGCTTTTGCTCCTCTTTAGCAATTAAAGGATGGACTCTAATAAAATGTTCTTTTATAGCACATTGTTGTAAATGTATCGTTATTCTCCTTGATAGTTTGGTACTCGTCTTACCAATGTAATTGTTATTAAGAAGTGCACAACCTTCTGCTTTACAACAATATTTATAAACTATATTTGTTTGTTGAATACCACTATCTTTATATATGGAAAATTACGAATTACCATTGTTGAAGTTCTCTTGTTTTTATATTAAATGATAAGCTTAATTTTGTCGTTATTCTCCACTGGTCTGATGTATCTGCGTATAAATGTTGTTAAGGTTTCTCCATCTTTCTTATAACTTGCATGCATTTGGCTTCTATAGAAAAGCTTATAACTGTTAGAATATTCTCTAAATGCATTATGTTCTTTAAACTTCAATATTTCTTTGTCAACCTTGTCATTTGAGAACCCATTGTTGACACGAATTTGTTTAATGTTTCTTAACTGCTTTCTTAAATCATCTGCATCGTTAGAATATTTTTGAGCTCGTGAAATTGCTGAAATTTTATATTGTTCAAGGCACTGTCCATCAAAATGTATACATGTTCCAGCGTCTGTAGGTTTTGTATAAATTTTAGTTGCGTAATTATTTTAATTTTCCTCAGTTAAAAAGTCTAGGAACAGAAAATTTCCTCCTGAGTTAGTTCAAATGTAAATTGTAAAACTGATCCTTCTTTCAACTTGATTTAATATCTTTTAAATGCTCTTCATTTCTTGCAACAACGACGATGTTGTCAACGTAAAATAGATATGTTTGAGGAGGAACATTTTCAATATAAAATCTTATATGTTTCCCATAGAGCAACAGGCGATTGCTCAGCAATTGGAAATTACAGAGGCAATGTTTATTAAGGAACACAAACCTAATCTAAATATACATAATATCAGATTAGGTGACATTCTTAAGCTCTTTCCTCCATGAGTCTATTTATTTATAATATTTATTCTTTATTGTAGCAACATTAACTTCTGTATATTTATATCTGTTAACCATTGTATTAATATAACTCCCTTGTGAA
>JARUHE010056650.1:0-25602 GCA_031471125.1 Archaeomysis grebnitzkii
TATATATATATTATGTATGAGAGTTTTCATTAGTTGTTATTATCGTAAATGTGTCATTTTCTTCATTAAAAACGAAACAAAAAAGCTAAAAACAAGTGATCTTCAAGACCAAAAAACGTTGCCGGGCAGCATCATACATCTTAAAATCCAGGTTTTGGGTGCAATGCTTCGCAAGTTTTTGTTGTCGACCTCAGTCCATCCTCGACATTGAAGATGGAACCATCACCACAGTACTTGCGACCGTCGGACTAGCATTATCCTGTGTCTCAAGAGAGTCATTCATCAAAATGTATTCATCCGTGAAATGATTTTAAAATATAACAATTGTTCCAAAGTAGACGATGTATACATACACGCAGCAAACTTATACATAAATGTACCAAATGTATATCTAAATATAGCAAGTGTAAATCTGAATGTTGAAAATGTCCCATAGTATATCTAAATGCAATTTAATTATTTTTCATTTGATTTTTTGTTGATGGTTGAAGCAGCAGTTAAAAACTTCCTTAATTTTTATGCTTGCAGAATTATAACTCATCAAGTTTCACTTTTATAAACTCTTGATACTTTCAAACAAATTTCAACTTCAGGTGTGAAGAAACCGTACAAACATGCGTGATTGGATTTTACTTTTTAAACTCGACCCAGTGTTGCGCGCGCATACAATCTGTTCCAACGAGTCTAGGCAAATGCTATGTGATGGAAGTGATGGACAACGAGCGACAAAAGATTGAGGGAGATTTCATGGGATTATCTTTTGTGTTTAACATCGATACAACTGATTATCAAGGTACCAAACCAAGTATTACATTTGTCTTTAAAACTAAGGTACTTCAAGAACCAAAACATTGGTCTCATGTACGCTTTTAAGCAAAACCATATTTCTGCCTTATATTTAAGACTTTTATTAATTTTCATCGTCAAATTAAAAAATGTCTATTGAAAAAATGAACATGTCTTTAATTCTAACATTCTATATGTATAACAAAAATTGTTTTTCGTATGGACTTCTTGCCGCCATTTTATATTTTTGTGCCGCCATTTTGTATTTTTGCCGCCATTTTAAATTTTTTCTCCACCATTTTGTATTTTTGCCGCCATTTTAAACTTTTTCTCCGCCATTTTGTTTTAAAACCTCAGCAATGGACACCGACATGGTGAACGCATGGCAGGCGTACCAAAGAGGTGTTCGACTCACCCTGACCAACAGGTTCACACATCCCTCGAAAGTGGTGGAGGAGAAGGGAGACATCATTTCCGTGGGCTCCATCAACCACTTCAAGATGAGCCTTACTTTGGTGAGTTATGCCGCCATTTTGTTTTCAACATCGGTAACCAACCATAATGGACCGACAACAGTGCGTCAAGAGGGTATTAAAAAAAATTTGGAGAACGTTTTCAAAATCTCCTGGAGAACAATTTTCCTTTCATCATTTTTAATAAAGTCATTTAAATCAGTACTAGTACACTTCCATGCAAAACTATTAATTATTTACACTAAAAATGGCCTTCATTTTGAAAAAAGAAACCTATAATTCAATTGTTCAATTAAATTTATTTATTTTTAAAGATAAATGGTCAGATGAAACTCTGCCTGGAGAACATTTATGGAAGGTCAATTTTCGGAGAACGAAAAAAAATGTCCCCGTTTGACGCACTGACCGACAATAACACAAACGAGGTAAGCTCTATGTTATTTGAATGTGGGTTGCCTCACTTGTGCTATTGTTGATCCATATAACAAGTGAGGTAAGATCTATGTTATTACAATGCGGGTTGCCTCACTTGTGCTATTGTCGATCCATATACAGTGTTGAACATTCAGAGGATGCAACACCGGGTAATAGCCCGTTTATTCAAACAATGATTCTTTACCCATGGGTCGATAATAGAACCACTGAGGTAACCCACATTCAAATAACATGGAGCTTACCTCGTTTGTGCTATTGTCAATGTAATAGCACAAGTGAGGTAACCCACATTCAAATAACATAGAGCTTACCTCACTTGTGATATTGTCGATCCAATTGTTGATGCAATAGCACAAGTGAGGTAACCTACATTCAAATAACATAAAGCTTACCTCACTTGTGATATTGTCAACCCATTTATCATTTATTCATCAATGTTCACTGAAAAATTAAGAACAATATTCAATGACTAATGAGCAAAATATATTCATGCTTATACCTGTAAACTGGTTGTGCAAAATATATCTGTATCTGAAAAAAGAACATTAAAAAATGTATTTAAACAAAATTTGGTTCGAAAAAATTGGTCTAAGAAATTATAATGGGAACAACATTTGTTGTAGAGATTGTTTTGGTGCAGCAAAAGAAAAAGAAAAGTATAATCATTTTCTTGGCAATTTCTTGCAATTAACAATCATATAAACTTTACAGAAAAACCAGGAAGAAAAAAAAAGGTTGCTCGATTATGAGTTACTTGATTGCATCGAACCTGTGAAGAAGAAAGGTGTGTTCGATGACTCCATTTTGAAAACAGAAACCAACTGCCTTTATTACAGTTACAGAAAATGTACTTTTAAGCTTTTCAACTGCAGTATATATAGCTTTGGAGACATTGAAGGTAATAAATTTTATTGAGAGAACATGATTAGAACTGCAGGCATTCATATTAAATTAAACAAATACTAGAACTGCAGGTATTTAAATTACATGGAAAAAACTAGAACTAGAGGTATTGAAAAAATACTAGAATTGAAGGTAGGTTACCTGATATAGGTCAAATTCGTGAGCTGGATGACAACATTTTTTGAAATGTAGGATAATTGTACCATTGTCAACGACCATAGCCACGTTGAAACACCGCTTCCCGTCTGAAAAAGGAAGAAGGCCATCTGAAATGGACGATGGGGTTTTAGATTAGGTTTAATTTCATTGGAAGTGTAGTGTTGAGAGGAGGTTTGTACTTGTAAATGTATAGACATTATTTTACATTGTTGCTGTCTAATTGTACTATCAATGTAATAGACCGTTCCACAGTCCAACGAACAAGAACAAATAAAGGAAGCTCACATATAAGAAGGCAGAACATGTTTATGTTTAAAAAACGATGTAATTGAAAAATAATTGATGAAAACTAATTTCAAATCGATTTGTGGAGATAGCTTTTTAAATAAAGGGTATTTTAACATTCAATTTTTGTTTTGAAGCAGAAATAATTGTGGGCGTCCTACAATAAATGTTGGTCAAGAAGTGTTTAAAATACCTAAAAAATAAATGCAAGTGAAATCTATTTAAATTAAGAAAAATGAATTAAAATTTATCACTTCATCTTATTTTACGAACTAAAAGAAGGTTAGGCTTTTTTTTGGCATTACTTACCGTTTAATTTGTTGATAACAAACAAGATACAACAACAATAAAACAAAACTCATGTAAAACACAACGAACAAATTATTCAAAACTAATATAAAATTCTGTCTGGCAACTGTAATTACCCAGCAGTTATCTCATTATCCTACGCTAAGAATGGTGTTACTCTGATTGTAGCTGAGGATTCGACTACGAATTTCTCCCATTTGAGAGTGTCTATATTTTTCCCTACATTATTTAAAACCTCTTACATATGTCGCTTCGATATATTCACTTAACAAAAACTGAACTGCAAGTTGTTTTGGATCACATTAATAACTAAAAGGATTGACACGTTAAAATATGTTTTAAAAAGTGTGATCTAAACATTTTTGAATCTCTAAACTAATTGTCAAATGTTTTTTTAGAAACCAATACTCCAAATTGCAACATTACGAACATAATAGAGAGCGACAGATTGACTTTCGGGTTTGCAAAGGAGTTCCTGGAAGACAGATCGAAGTTGAAGACAACGGAAATGGGAAAATGCATCGCTGAAGGTTAGCAAAAATGGGTAATCCCCAAAGTCACAAAGGTTATTCACATTTGCCGTGAAATATGCTGACACAAATATGAACGGAATATGTTTAAATACCACCCTGTACTGGCCAGAGATCACTGTTTGAGCTACATGATCAATGTAGTCTTATACAACTGTATGGCTCAATAATGAGAATTGTACAGTTGGATAAGATGTCATTAATCATGTAACTTGAAGAACGATATCTGGTGATAGTTGAGTATATTTATTTATATTTCTGCCGGTATAATTATAAATTTAAAGTCATTAATTTTAATACATTACTCCAAATGAAAGTCTGTTATAGCTTTTTCATTTTGGACTTTATGATGTAATTACTAATTTATTAGCCGACTCCGGCCAATTTGATCGAGTGCCTGCAGTGGTCTAAAAGGAAGGTAATTGAACAGAGTTGTATCAGCTTGGAATAATTGTGACGTGGAAGAACGAAGTATTCTGTAGAATTTAAGTGTGTTTTGTAGTGGGGGACAGTGATGCGTTTGTAATGATGTTGACATCTCACTCTGGTTAGGTATAGTCCTAAATAGTGTGCAATCACAGCGATTTATGCATGTAGATCGTTGTTTTATAGTTCTGTTCTACTGTCCTTATCCGATTATGTTCATGGTTATGTGGATGTAAATGTGTTTGTGAGTATGCATTAATTGAGACGGACGAAGTGGAGGAATTTGGTTATAAAGGTGGTAGTAGTATTTTTTCTGTATTTAGATATGGAGAGCACATTGTTTTAAAAAGTAACATATGACTGAGCGGTTGTGCAAAGAAATATTTCTTATACCTGTAACTGCGAGGTGGCTGATTGTTTTATTTCCAGTGGCACTTCAGAGAACTGTATTTTGAATATTTCAAGTTTTTTTTCAGGATTGGTTGGGAGCAAGCTGCTACAGGCATAAGCAATGATTAAAACTTTTTTTATAACTTTATAATTAAAACTTCAAATATTAGTTCGGTACTAAACATCAATATTTTTGTTAGTATCAGTACTTTTATTAGGTACACCGTACAAATTGTCAGTACTTTCATTAGGTACTAAATGTCAATATTTTTATTATTACCAGTATTTTTATTAGGTACTAATTATCAGTATTTTTGTTTGGTACTGAATGTCGTTTTTTCAGTAGTGAAAACTTGTCCTCCTTTATGCGAAGAGAAGATCTATGACTGGATTCTATCGATCGCAGACATCAAAAGCCACGGCACTTATCCTTGGATTCATACGCACCTTAATGGGTACTCAACTTTAGATTTACACACACACATATATATATATATATATCATGACCCTTCAGAAAAATACACAAAGTTTGATATATCTTGCTTATTATATGTATATAGTATATACATGTATATAAATAGAATATAAATTTTAATTATATAATACATTTTTTTCAGCACACAATCAGCGGTAGTCACGGTATATTTCTCTAGCTTAACTTACAACAAAGTGATGTTGTACAGAATGGATTTCGGAAGCTTATGCAGTAAGTTTGTAGTACCAAATTACATTATTGTTTATATTGTAACTACCATCATGGGCATCAAATGGCTTGATTTAGGTGTAAAAACAACTTTGCATTATACACTAAAGACATAATTTGGATTTTCGAAAACACTGACAACATTTCTTAATATATTTTTAATTCCAGGTGAGCTCGGAGGTTACACAGGGCTGTTCTTGGGCATGAGTATTATCAGCATTCTTGAGACGATCATTTTTCTTTTGTGGGGTCTTTTTGTTGGCTTTGCTGATCTGTTGAAGACCATTTGGAGAACCTTTCTGAGAAAGACAGACGAACACTTCTCTCGTCAACGCTGCAGCCCAGTACAGACTGTGAAGCAGTAAAGAAAAATGTCATTAGTGTAACATTATCATGATCTTTAACCAATATTCCACTCATCATTATCAAGGCGAGCGTACTCTTGTAGATATATGATCCCATAATCATTATACATGACGTAATTATTATGTATAACATGTCATTATACAATTTAAAAATAAACTTAAATTTAAAGGTTAATGGTTTCTAAGAATTAACTAAATTCACATGTAAAAGACAAACAACTAAAATTTTACCAATCTTTGACAAAAACAGCAAACAAAAAACTAATGTTTATTGTGAAGGTCAGCATTTGACTGGAACATCTTTCGGCCACTTATGAGATGCGAATCAAAACAAATATATTGTTTTCGAAGTATTTTATATAAATTAAACATTTTGTTTAATGTAATTTAAGTATCCATGGTGGTACTAGTGCTAAGTTGTAACATTAAATAAATAACACCAAAATACGGAGTATACAACATTTTATTAAGTTACTTAAAATATGGGGAAAATGCAAGAACAGATCATTGAAAAAAAATCAAACGCAATATGCAAATTTTAAACGATTCACAACTTCATCGAAGAACCTTTAGTTTAGTGTAGGCCAGGATTTCTCAATGTCCTTCATACGGAGCCCAAATTTTCATGCCTTCAGTTTAGTGTTGCATCCTTCACTTCAAAAGAAGTGAAGGATGCATAATTTATATCGTTATGGGGGACGTTTTAATTCAATAAATATTTGTAAGAAAAAAATATTCCTGGTAATATGGGTTGGAAGGTCATAAGCAACTTTTGTTCAACAAAGTTTTCGATTACTCCTCAGATAAAATACTTTAAAAATTAAATATTTTTTTGCCAAACATATTGTATGTCCTGTCTAACCAAAGAAAACCTAAAATTTTTAATATTTTAGAAAAAGAACTAGCACAGAACCAAGCCCTATTGTTTTATAGTGGAGAAATACAATCATTGCTCTAAAGTCAACAAGTTCATATAAAATAGTTATTTCAACAAATACAAGTTTTACAGAAAATTTGATTCAAGTTATATAGATCATTCATGATACATATATCTTGCAACAATTAATGCTGTAAAACTAAATAAATAATTAACACATTTAGTCTTCTTTTGAAAAAAAAACCCTAAGTTCACAAATCCCCAACAACATGAACAACGATCAAGAGTAACTCGGCCAAGAAATATTAAAATAATGTTAAGAATTAGACTTCATTCAATTTTTATTAAATAAAAGTGTGCAATAATATTAAAGAAAACAAATTTAGATCAAAATTTGTCTAAGTACAAAAACCTCCTTCACTTCTTCATTTTGAAGGACAAATACCAAAAGGGAAAAGAGAAATTGAAGAAGAATGGCAACACTGCTTCAGTTACATACATTCAATTGACACTTGAACCTGACATTGCAGCCAGATTAATGGATACAAATAAACAGGCCAATGCCCAGCGCACTTGCACTCAGAGGTTAGTCAGCATTGCCAAGCTAGGTGCTTGTGGCCTTTCAAAGTTGCAGTGTTCCATTTATAAACCGAGATGTTCATTACCCATTCCAGCTTCTCACTGGACAGGTGAGGGATGTAATTAAAACTTGTCTTCACATCATAAACTGATGTTCACCCAAGAGTTCGTGATTACTTATTTCACCCCTGCTCATAACAATAACATACCATTATTGATTTCAGGAATCTATTTATGGCAAACAAGAAAATAGCAAAAAATGCCGATTTTAATCCAGTATACTAGTAATGCAGTCACTGCACTGCGATAATAATTCTAATAACTCCAATGTTATTTCTTTTGAATATTATTCATCAATCTCCATAATGGCGTACTAAAGTTAGGTTCAAATTGCCGAAGTTACACAGGACAATAAAACAATTCATTTTATAAACTTTATTTCTAAAAGAACTATCATATAAATAAAGTTTGGTGTTAGTTTATGAAGCTGTTCACAAAATAATTAAAAAGTGTCGAGATTACGCAAGTAAAGACTAGATACAAACATTAAAATGCTAAACTACTAATATTATAGAGTATTAAATGTGAATAAAACAGCCTTAGAAACTAGTCCACCTTTACAATGATAATTTCAATTAATTATAATAATATAAAATTACAAAAGAGATAATTTATTGACTGAGATTATCAAAAACATGTAAAATGGGAATTTTGACATGACCTAAAATTAAATTTTCAATACAAAACATTTCTAATTCTAGAAAGTAGATTTACAAGTAATAATAATAGACTATGCACATGCGTTCAAGCAAAACAATGAAAATATTAGAAAATAAATAATTATAACAAATAATGTAATTTTTTTGTCAGCCAGCTAAATTTTCACTCTGAGCCGAGCTTTCTGTTTAGGAACAAATATTATATTCATCGCCGATTTTAATGTACAAAAATATTAACACGCATTAATATTTAATAATTAATTAGTATTACAATTTACAATTTTAAAACATTGAACCTTCTCTCACATAATCATTTGACCTTTGACATCTTTTGCAAATGACCTTACACTTAGGTATTTGCAATCTTTCTTCACTAATTAGACAGACGGCAGCACAAGCGAGGTAACCCACGATTATAATGACAGCAGTGTACCTCACTTGTGCTATTGATATCTAATTAGCACAATAGCACATATGAGGTAACCCACATTCAAATAAATATAGCTTACCTCACTTGTGCTATTGTCGATCTATTGATGGGTTTTCTTGTACACAATGTGGAACAGAAATACAATGTTCGTTTAATTACCGAAAAAGAATGTTTCAAACGAGACAATTATTTCAGGAGTGAATTTCAAAATATTGACATTTAATTAAATATTCTTTACAAAATTAATAAATTTAATACTTAAAATGTGTAGAATTTTCTTTCGTAATATTCCTTCGATAGAAAAACAAAATATGAAACTCCTGATGATTTTTTTCAAATGAGAATGAAATGCAAAACAAATGTCCTTTCATGCCTGAAATTGGTCCTAAAATTAGCTCTCAAACCTCCGTCATATCTTCGGATTTGTCACAGAAATTGCTCCCAAACCTGCGCATATTTTTGAGTTTGTCACAGAAATTGCTCTCAAACCTGCATCGTACTTTTGAGTTTGTCACGGTAATTGCTCTCAAACCTGTGCCGTATCTTCGGAGATCTTCGAGGCTGCCAAGTACGTTGCGGCTTTCGAGACGTCCCAAGAGAACGACGTCAGTGTCAACTTTGCCGTTTCGAGGCCGATGTGTTGTGTGGGCAACTGCAGCTGCAATCGGAGCAGTTTCAGGGCTCGGTGAACGTTCCATTCACACTCGTCCAGAGCGATGACGCACTCTTCTGCCGACACCTGCGGAAGCATCGATGGAGCAACTCAAAAAATAGTTTGTTTTAATCAACATTTATTATCCTATTTATTCAATATTCATTATTTTATTTATCTATTGAAAATTTACTTCGTCAAAATAATTATTAGGCTGTGAAGAAAACTCTTAATGGAATCCAAGGACACACAAGAGTGACAAAAACTATTGCCTACCAAATTCAAATAAAATTAATAATATAAATATAAAAATAAACAAATATAATAAATAATATAAATATAATAAATATAAATATAAAAATAAACATAAATATAATCAATAATATTTGGGGGTTTTATTTAGCGGGGCAGATCGAACTTAAAAATCTACTACCCACATCAATTATTGTTTTTTATTATTATTAATAATTGGTGCTTACTCAAAGCTGGGTTAAGCTTAGCATAAGAGATCTTAGGAGAACAGTTACATTTAAATTTCCAATGTAAAGCTTGATGCAGATTCGAATTGATGGAAGTTTGCTTAACCAGCATTAATCGGCTATCACCTCTCACATAGACCTATTTATTTGTTTTATTTAACTATTTATATAATTATATATTTATTTATATAACTATATATTTATATAACTATTTATATATTTATTTATTTATATAACTATTTATTTATTTATATAACTATTTATATATTTATATAACTATTTATATGTTTATACATTTATTTATATAATTATTTATTTATTCATTTATATATTTTTATTTATTTACCCAGCATTGATCAGCTAACACGGCTCACATAGACCTAGAGCCAGAAGAGCATCCATTCGGATGTAGACAGTGAGAACTGGATTGACAATAGCACAAGTGAGGTAACCTTCATGCAAAAACAGAAATTACCTCACTTGTGCTATTGTGGATCAACTAAATAATGTGTAAAATATCTCAAGTTAATCTGTTGCACAACACTGGCTAGCAAAAGGTAATTTAGTCACCCGAATTACCTGCTCCTTTTTATTTTGGATAAAAAAGAATCCAGTTACCAGTATTACTTGTACTGTGCATTTTGGCTATATAAGAAGGGAATTGAGTCAGTGGACATACTCGCATCTTGCATTTTGGCTAAATAAGAAGGGAATTGAGTGAGTGGACATACCGCATCTTGCATTTTGGCTCAACAAGAAGGGGAAACCAGTCAGTAGACATACTCGCATTTTGGCTAAACAAGAAGGGAATTGAGTCAGCAGAAATACTCACTTCTTGCTTCAACACTTTTAGCATGAGATGCACCTCGTCCGACTGAGCCCCGTGTGCTCTGCCCTGCGTCCGCCTCAGGTTCGGTCGGTCCAACGCAAAGTCGAGCAGGTCCTCGCAGGACACGTGGTCGCTCGACTGGTATAGGGAGCCGCCGTCGCAGTCGTCCTCCGACAACGCCGGGTGTTCGGCGGCGACGTTGTAGGCGAGGGAGGGGTCGAGGACGAGGGGGAAGGGAGGAGGACCGGCCGGGGAGGAGAGGGTGGCGTTCTCCGCCTCCTGGACCAGCTCTAGAGCCTCCATTTCAATGGCGACCTGGCTCTCGAAACTTTCGTCGTGTGCTCCGGGATTCCTGGAATGGTTATTATTTACATTATTATTTATTAAGATTATTTGTATTACTATTTATTAATATTATTTCTATTACTATTTATTAATATTATTTCTATTACTATTTAACATACATTCAACAGATCAAACATTTGACTTGAGCAACGGCAACAACTCATAGAAATTAAGCTTATGGAATTGTCAACTGGTTTGTATTATTACCAACGAACCAAAAATTTCTTTTGCTGTGAAATTATTGCAATTAGTTTTAAATTATTCTGCCAATTTTTAAAATATTGCAATTACAGTTTTAAGTTAAATCAAAATATGCATCATTTAGTAGTTGAATGGAACTGTTCTGCTTAGGTGATAGTACCTAGCAATAAATATAGCTTATATAAATTTTAAAGAGTTTGTATACCATGGGCTTATATTATATTGTAATCTTATGACAAATAAACATTATCTAACAGTGTTCTCGCTTATCATAAGTCTCTCCCAGGTGATAATGTTGGAGGAAGTTATATGATGTTTGTCAATTTGCTTTGAAAATTGTATTTCATGAAAATAACATTTCTCTTCTTTGATGTTACCTTTTAATGGCTGAATGTTTTTTTACCCTTAGGTCCATAATACAAGGAACTTTGCATTGGAAATAACCCTACAGTTATCACTATTTTGCCCCTACAGGCATTAAAGGGTTAAAAGATGTACAAGATGTGTAAAAATTTCTAACAGCAATGACAGATAATTGAAATTTTTATGTGAAATGTTCCAGTTTTTCAATGACGATAAATAACAAAAAAAAACAGACAATTATAGAAAAATATCATGGCTTTAATACTGGGTATGTTAATGTTACTTCAGGTCCCATGATTCTCAATACAGGCCACATGGCCCATGATGAGTTTCTTTATTTTATATCTCTTCAACAAATGCAACTTTTGTTGGACGCTTGTTCAGAACACGCTAACGACCTTTCAAGCTTCTTCCATGTGAATAGGAGTTGACTTTTTGAAAAATTCTATCTCATAGTAGTGGTTCATTGTGGGAGGGAGGGGGTGGAAATTCTGGGGTAGAGTAAACATATTAAATGTGCCCGGTGTACATTCTGGGTATGCTCGGCACCCAAAGTCAAGAGGAATAAAACAATACTTTTTATAGACAACTAGACAGTCAATCCTTACAATACTTATATTAATGAACAAATAATAGTTAGTATAAAATAAAAATATGAATACTTATGTGAGAAAAAAATAAACAAAAAAACTTACGTAAATAATCGAGGCGGCTTTGCAGGCGGCACCCGAACAGACGACCCCGGAGAATCATTCCCTAAAAAATGGCCGAATTCTGGACTGTGTTTGTCGGGGTCGAGACTTCCGTGCGTATCGAGATGAGGATTGTGCGTGTGTTGAATGACCAGCCTACCGGAACCCCCAGAGTCGGTCTTGTCTCCGATAGTCACCGATGACAGGTGGCTGGCACCACCACGGAGAAGGGAGTTGGTAACGCCGCCGGGTATTATGAGAGGATGTTTGCGTTGGTGCCGTGGTTTTGTGGAGATGATCAACGGTCTTGTTCTGTCCCTGGGTGGAAGAGGTAGAGGATTGTTTGATTCCTGGATGTCATTTATGTACAGATCCAGTGGAGACTCCGTTTCTTGGAAGCTGTTCCCAACGTGGTTCTCACCGTGAGAATTGAGGTAAGAATTGGTGCAGTTCTGCAAGACCAACGGAGAAGGTTTCGGTTTGACGGGCGGAGGAATTTTGTTGTGCTTGAATCCCCTAGGCAGAGTTTGGTGACTGCCAGAGTCAAAATTATTCTGCTGGCAGGGAGACGCTTCCTTGGGTTCCTTACCGCTAGACCTCATCACATGACTACGCTCGATCGTACTGAAGCCGTTCCCGATGTTGTGCTTGTTGCCACGCACTTTGGGTCGGACTGGAAATCCAGCGCGGAGCATCCGCAACGGATTTCCGTCGGACATTTCCAGGTCGTCTGCGGATTTTGCAGTATCGCCGCACATGTCGATACCATCTGCTTCGATGCCAGGTCTCTCGACCATGGAGTTGTACACCTTCCGAGCCTCTTCTGTAATGCTCGACTGCCACCGGCAAATAAACGACAAAGCAACATAATCTAGATAAGTTTTTTGCGAACATAAAATAATAAAGACAAAGCAAATAAAAATAAAAATCAATTTAAGGCCAAGAAAATAAATCACTACAGAACATTGCTTCTAACCCGGTGACGGCAACATAGTAAGATACATTTGCAGCCGAACATTATAATCATTAATAATTATAATCATTAATAATTATAACTATTATAATAATTAAATCATTATAATAATTAAATAAATCATTGTAATAACTAAATCATTATAATAATTAAATCATTATCATCATTAAATCATTATAATAATTAAATAAATCATTGTAATAACTAAATCATTATAATAATTAAATCATTAAATCATTATAATAACTAAATAAATCATTGTAATAACTAAATCATTATAATAATTAAATCATTATAATAACTAAATCATTATAATCATTTTAATTATTGTAAAACTTTCTACATTTGCACATCAAACAACAATTTAGATATTGCGGCAATCAGTGACATTCAAAATTTTCTTAAAAAAGTTTTTGGTTTCAACTAAAAAAAATTTGACTTCATTAGTTGAGCCATACAAAAGTTGAGCTCAAACATGATACTGCAATACGAGGTAACTCGGTACTAGCATAATTGCATTGAAGGCAGCAGGGTGTCAAAAAGTGATTAAATTAGTTCAGAGCTTAATGACTATGTTTTGGAAAAGTGAATTTTAGTTTTTGCTACTCTTAGAATTTACTTAAAAATGTAATTGTGCAAAATAAAACACAACAAATCTATTAAAATTTAGAAGAAATTCAAATATAAAACTTGATTCAGTTGAATTACACAAAAACCTTAGTTTTTTAATGCTTAGATTCAAATTTTTTTATATGTAATCTGTATTCAAATTTACATTTCTATATGGACGTAAAATTGGATGGTTCTAGAATATTAAATCGTTGTAGCATTTTCCTTACAGCAATTGCAACAGTAATTCTAATGCAAGAAAAAAGACAAACTTGCAATCACATTGATCAAATCAAAATCAAAAACATTTTGTTAATAGTTCAAAAAAGTTTTAGAAAAGAGAAGTTGATGTATTTGGGCACAATCCATTGAAACTAAACATTCATGATTTTTACGGAGAACTTGGGCTAAAATTCAGTTACGAGTAGTGTTTTCAGCCACACTTTTTCTTGATTCAATAAATTTGTTTTGTGATTCAATTACATTGATACAATGTTATACAATTTTCATTGAATCACAAAAAAAAGTTGATTGAATCAACAAAATGCGCGGTTGAAAACAGGACTATAATGAAGAACAAAAAAAGAAAAAATTATCCACATAATTTGACCATAAAACTAAATAAAATCAGGTGAGTAATAATAACTTATTTTATATTAAGAATAGGTTTACCCTATAAGTTTAATTGGTTAAATGTTTACCCTACAAATTTGATTGGTTAGAATTAAATAAAAAATAAGGTTTCAAACTGATTAATTGGAATATTGTACTAAAATCATTGGAAATTCAGCCCCTTTCACAATTTAAAATAACTATTGGACGGCATTATTTCAACTACATGAAGAGATAAATAACTGTGAAAGTATGTAAATAAAAAAAAAATTAGAAAACATTTAGCAATAGGCGAGCAGAATTTAGAAAAAATACCCCACTTCAATAAACTAAACATCTTACATGTCTCATTCAACACTAAATTATTTGACTGAAAAATCTAAGTAGAAAGCATTTTGGATGTACATGATAGATTGATGATGGGGGCGTCGGGACTGCTGGGGTGGGGACTAGATCCCCCGGCGTGAGGGCTCCGTCCCTCCGCCCTCTATGTCGAGGATGGAGTGGGGTCGACAACAACAACAGCTAAAGATATGCAAATGAGAATACAACATGAACATAGCAGTGAAGACACTGCACAAATATGAATAGTCATGATGATACATGTTAGGCACAGTGGATAAGCCACTTCATTGAGAAATTTTTTTTTATGAAGAACTAGAATTCAACAAATAAATGTAGAAGTTTGAGGTAATGTGACCACTTAGATTCAAATATGAGACACTACTTGTTACAAGAATATATTATGGACTGACTCTTTATTCATTACACTAACTAGATTATATATGGAGGAATTATACAGAATATAATCTGCAATAGTTTTTGTTACTAGAATATGTTATGTTCCGGACTGATGATTTATTCTTTACACTAACTAGATTATATATAGAGGAATTATACAGAATACAATCTGCAATAGTATTCGTTACTAGAACATGTTAAGGACTGGTGATTTATTCATTACACTAATATGTTTAAATAGAGGATTTGTATAGAACAAGTTAAGAACTGGTTATAATTATTTATTACACTAATACCTTTATATAGAGGATTTGTATAGAATAAATTAGAGTTGGTTATTTATTTATTACACTAACATATTTACGGCCTTAATATATAGAAGATGTACTGAAAATACATCACGCAATCTAACCTTAATAACAGAAGTGAACGAATGGGTTAAAAAGGACGGTCAAACATCCTACCTTATAACGACTACGACTTCCTTATAACGACTAGGACTTAACTAGACCGACATTCATAGCCTGTAGCAAACAACTCATTTTCTTACCACTTCAACCATTTCTTGTAACACAAGTGATACGTAAGTCTAATGGCTTATTCAATCTTATGTCACACCAGTGATACAAAGTAAAATAGTTTGCATGTAATAAATGTTTACAGGCAAATATTTGCCTGTATAAAGCTATTAAAAACATAACCAAACTTGATTTGCACCACTGGTGTTACAAAAGATGGAATAAACCACCATACTAATGTATCAACAGTGTTACATGAAATGATTAAAATATTAAATCATTTGAAACAGCATTTTAATATAAAACCATAAATTCTTTAACTATTCACTGCCCAGTATTTATTGCCATAAGGTGGGGTGTAAATTTCATTGAAATTGATTCTTATAATGTGGGTCAATTTAGTCCATTTTGGCAGTGAAAGGCTGACATGAATCAAAGTATACAAGCAGGGTGCCAAAAAATGTGTATGGGTTCTACAGGACTACACATTTTTAACATTTATTCATTTTCCATTACAGAAATAGGAAATATTCGCATAATTTTTGAAAATATAAAAAAGATAATCTCAAGTGCAAAAACCCACTCATTTCTAGCACCCTGAAACTTCTATAATACTTAAGGTAATTAGATCTATGTAAAACCATGAAGATGTTATGATGAAAATATTCATCGAGACTCCAATTTCTTATTGTATTGACACTCTAGTAAGGTACCGGAGCACACACTTATATGTAAAACAGAATTTAGGTCATGCATTTCATGGATAAATTATTTTATTGATTAGAAAATAATGATAAAATATTATTAGTAGTTAAACGATCAATATTTATTTATATTCACTAAACTATTTAAACCTGACAAAAATTAAAAATAAATTAACAAAGCAGATGGAAATGGAACATTATAAATACTTACTTGAACAGTTAGGTCAATATTTTGGTTTACACAAACTTTTTACTTGAAAGATAAGGTTTAGCATGAATTGTATTTCTATAAAGTCATTTAACTGTTTCTTGTAACACCGGTGATACATTAGTCTAATGACTTACTTTATCTTATGTTACACCAGTGATACAAGAAATAGTTAAAATGTTAGACTGATTAACCCTCTACCGCCGTATGACCATCACGGAGAACAAAAAACTAATTAAAATTATAGTAAAAAATAAATGGTAGTATGAGAAAACAATTAAGGCAGTAGAGAGTTCAATCTTGGCTGTTGAAGTTGACTAAACTTTGTTGAAATATTTATTTATAATGTTAAAGAGAAAGGCAAGTTAGATCTATCTAAGATAGGTAAGTCTATAGCTTCATTTTGGATGTGAATTAGTAGAAGTTTAGTTCCTTCAACAAATAACAGAAACTAAGACACGAATAAATTCGAAACCACAATGGAATTACAGTCTATTTACCAACAGATTAAAAAATTCGTTAATACTGGTTATTACCGGAAATCACTGCAGAGTACCGCAAGTCAGGGCACAGCATTAATGCATAATTGAAATGAAGCTATACACTGTTATTCAAAGCAGATATTTGAAGGCATGCAATACTGAAAGTGAAGGCAAAGGTTTCGAAGCAAAAAAAAAAGTTAAACGTTCTCAACATCCTCATCGATCAACTGTAAAAGAAAACGGGAAACATCAAATAAATTTCGAGGGTAACTTAAAAAAAGAATTAGTAAATTAGAGACTTGATTAAAGCTTTATTAACAAATGGTACTTTGCTTTAAATTTAAAAAAATGTTTCTCAAAATATTTTTATTAACAAATAATAATTCACAAGAAATGAAGTGACATTCGTGTTGAGCAAAGTGGTGAAATAACAGACGGGATTTCTAGCAAAATGTCTTGTAGATTTCATGCAAGATTCTGTAAGATTTCTGCATGAATCTGCAAGAAATATTTGTAGGGTCATCTTTATACAATAGATCGGCTATACAGAAAAATAGTAGTTTTGTAATCAGTATTGACTGTAATTAATTGTATTTTTCAACAAACCTATTTTAGGTGAAACAGACTATCAAACTATTCGTTCTTTGTAACAAAAATTCAGAGGAATACTCGCTTGAATATTTACAATTGTATCAGATAAATGTGATCCAAAAATAATGAGGGAAGTCCCTCTAAACACTTTAACCACGATTTGTAACACAGGTGTTACATAAGTATAACACTTTATTCAGTCTTCTGTAACACCAGCGATACATTACAAGTTATTGGAGGTTTTTAATATATTTATAAGGTAAATATTTAACTGTAAATATATCAAAAACATGAATTAACTTGTTTTGTATCACTGGTGTTACATAAAACTGTATAAGTCATTAGACTTATTTATCATGTGTTAAAAAAATGATTGAAGTTTTAAATGTAGAGAATCAATTGATTTGGGTACACACTATCAAAAAGCGATTGGCAGTAGTGTATAAACTGTCAAAAGATCCGGCCATTGCTTTAGTGTGTTTATCCTTAGGTATATAGCCTATATATACACCTATAATTATATATAAATATATTTATAATTATATAAATCTGTCTAATATTATATACATATATTTATAATTATATATAAATCTGTCTATTATTATATATAAATCTATCTATAATTATATATATATAATATATACATATATTTAACAAACACTGAGAACTCATGAAATGGCAGTAAAGCAATGCTCTGTCATTAACGCAGCCCTCTACGACTATATGTCACTCGCAAGGAACAAAAACAAATTCAAATCACAGTTAAAATAACTGTATGTTAACATAATTAAGGGATAGATAGTCGATTTGTTTGAATGGTGCGAATTTACAAACAATGCGGACAAACTTTTTTAGAGCAAGGTTTAATTTAGTGTTGGATATTGAATAATTTTTATGGAATTGCATGATAGATTTCACCACTTTTTTGCAACAGCACTTTGTCACCGACATTTAAATTTTGATAATGACAGTTATAAATGTTTATTATTGTGGATCAACTATTTGAAGATTATGTTATTGTGGTTAATAAATATTTTTTTTAAATGGATAAGGTGTTCGAAGACATGTTTGTGGTTCATAAACGGCATCAGTTGTCGTGTAACTGGGTGACATTACCGACAGGCAACAGATTGTCATAGTCGAGGTTAGTGCAAGGTCAATGTCTTGTTTATTGGTGTGACAAATTATATTTCATTGAAGAACATTCATACGAACATTTTTAAACCATGTCGACATCATATGCTTAACACTTAAATTGTTTCTTGTAAATTGTGAGTGCCTTGTGAGCTGTAAAGCTGAAAGTCGCTGTATATATTTGAAAAATTATTATTATTATTATTGTAACACCGGTGATACATAAGTTTAATGATTTATTCCAGCTTATGTAACAGCAGTGATACAAATGTTTTTGATAAATTTATACAGGCAAATATTTGCCTCTAAATATATTAAAAACATAACCTAATTTTATTTGTAATGCTGGTGTTATACTTATTTATCACCGGTGAGACAAGAAACAAATAAATTATTAACAATGCAAATTTTAAACACACAAACAATTTAAGAAAAACAAATTCTGTTAAGTTAAAAACATTTTATACCTAACACACAACAGATCCTAACCATAAGATGAAAAATACCTGCCGAAATATAAATTTTTCACAAGACATCCAAAAATTAACTAACCCTGAATGTAAGAAAATAACACAAATTTTTGAGATATTATAATTTTTAACCAACTAACATGGAAAAGAATTAGCATTAGTAGTGAATGGAAATTCACTTTACAATTAGTTAACCTAGTCAAGGCATATCTATGTTAAGAAACTCATGTTCTGATATTCTTACAGTCAGTATAGCCTTAATATCTTCTTTCATTCAATGAACATATATTTATTTACATTATGTACAATTCTCTAAAAGAAACAACTGAAACTACATTGAAATGAAGACCAAAAACAAACAAAAAACACAGTGGCCGTATTAAATACTTTCATTCTACCAAATTAAACTCAGTCAGATATCTTCGACTTGTTTTTTGAGACTGTTTTCAAGTTTCAAACATAATCATTCGTTAACATAAAAATAAAAGTAGAAAATAAGGAACAAGTTTTTCAGTGCAATGAATTTCTCAGGGTAAATATTAAGACATTGGCAATGGACAGAGGACGTGAGATGCTTTGTATAATATTTTTACACATTCAACAAATGGATAAAGGTGTGAATTTGTATATAATTATGCAGGTTTATCAATAATACTGCTCTTTTTCAGGAGTGACTTTTATAACATACTAAAACATTAAAAGAATGGAGCAAACAAATAATTGAAAATTAAAACTCGTTACAAAGTGTGGTAATACAAGAAAAATAAGACTAAAACCTACGATTCATCACAAAATTAAACTTATTTCAAAATGTACTCATACAAAAAATCTAAATTAGAACCTAAATTTCATCACAAGATTAAAACCATTTTAAAGTTTACTTTTACGATAAGAAAACCTCAAACAAGAACCTAGAGTTCATCAAAAAACTAAAACCACTTCAAAGTGTGGAAATACAAGAAGAACGAACTAAACTATAATTTAAAATTCATCACATAATTAAAACCATTTTAAAGGGTACTGATACAAAATAAAACTTCAAACAAGAACCTAGAGTTCTTCACAAAATTAAAATCACTCTAAAGTTTGGAAATACAAGAACTAAACTATAATCAGGCCAATGATTTAGGCTTCCACATTGTCCACTCCAATAGTAATTCCTACAGAGAATGTGGCAACTACAGCTCTAAAGCATTGCTCTGACTATAATCTAAAGTTCATCACAAGATCAAAACCATTTTACAGAAACCAGAACCAAAACCGTTGTTGAGGGAATCTACGTCTAAATGTTAATTAGTCTGAGGAAGAAAAAGAGAGGACGGTCGACCCACCTGAATGTCAGCAATCGACGCGGCTTCCTCGCCAAAATGTCTGCGAGTAGCTCTAGGACTGCCCTTTGAATTGAACCTGAAAGTTGGGTGTTATTGTGTTGTAAATATTCAACCAATATTATTTCTTATATTTAATATTAGTAAGAAATAACATTGATTGATTCTTAATGCAAAATAATACTTTTTTAGGTACATTCATGAAGCTAAAATGTGTTATTTTGTGATAAGAATCAATCAATGTTATTTCTTACCAACATAAAAATTAAAAACCAACCAACGTTATTCCTTCTATTTAATATATGAAAATAAAAGGTTGAGTATTATATTGCAATAAAAAATAAGATAGTTTAACAAAAATTGTTAAGTTGAAATAAAATTCAATGCAATGAATGTAATTACATCCATATAGTAAAAAAATTTAAAAATCATGTCACTACATAAAAAAAGTTGGACTCACTTAAAACTGAAGAGCGATCCCGAATTTTTCCCCGGAGATGTGGGAGTATTGGGGGTTTCGGGGGAGAGTCCTCCGCTGCCGTCATGGTGGTTGTCATGATTGTTGTCGAGTTCCAACATGCTTTTCGACGCCAACTCATTGGCCATTGCAATGGCCGAGTCAAGTGTCTTCATATCCGTTGCAGATATGGGTTTCACCTTTGTAAGACAGATAATTTTTTTGTAGATTAATGTCGGGATTTGCGACTGTTTATTCAATAATATTTGTTATGATTAATTGATGCAGGGGCAAGCTGGAGACTATGTTAATTCAAGGAAATATATTTAAGTTCTTTTAACATTTTGTTTCACTTCAGAAAAATGACATGTTTGGAGATAAGAAATCCTAATTTCTGACACACCGATTTGAATTAATCGCTACTAATCAGGCTGAACGATTAGTTCAAACTAGTACCACAAAACAAAATCACAGAACCGTTCTCACCGTCGCCTGCTTCTTCTTCGATGTGTCTTTCGATGAGAACTTGAACGCCATTTCCTTCATCTCATTTTTCACGTTGTGCGCCTCGTTATCCTCTGGAGTGGAGCCGGGTGAATGTTCCGCGGGCAGCAGAGGTGGCAAAGAGTTACCGTGAAACTCGTCGGTCTGGTCGCCATTCGAAGTACCCAAGGCCTTGAACACCTCGTCCATCAGACTTGGTCCGAGGTCGAACGAACTACTTCGGAAATTCTGAAAAAAGTTATTTGTTTATATTATTTTATGGACAATTAACCTGAAAGCCATAATACTAACACAGGTATGCAAGTGCTCAACAAAAAAAAATATTATAAAACGAAATTAAAAATTAATAAAAATGGTCACCTCAACTTTTCTGGGGACGAAGTTGTCGTCGTGTTCCTCCTCGTCGGAGATCTCGTGGTACTCGTGGTCCTTGTTGGTGACGGAGGACCGCGACGGGCTGTCCGGCAGACTCTCGCTGGCCGTGTCCGACCAGTTCAGGTCCGAGGCCGGCCCGAACTTCCCCTTGTCTCCGACCTGGAAGTTTAATAATAATGATATTTAATAATAATATTTAACAATAATAATAATAATGTTTAATAATATTTAATAATAATAATAATAATAATGATAATATTTGGGCTTTCATATAATGAGTCTAGTTGAATATAAATAATCTTGACCTTTAACCTCCCACTCATCAAATATCAACCTTACTACTACTGGCCACATCAAGTAGTGTGTACCCTAGGAATTTGCAGTCGACATATGGTGCTTCCCACAAGCCAGGGTAAGCTTAGCATGTGGCATTTTAAGGAAAGACAACCAACAATACACTGAACTGCTCACCCAGTCTCATTCTCAAAGTTGAATGGAGTAAATTATTTTAAGTGAAAACTTTACTGAGAAGATTTCTAACAGGGTGCCAAAAACTATTTATTAATTTCAAAGATATTCATTTTTGGCACTTTCTCAGTTTTTATTACCGAAATAAATTTGTTTTTTTTTATTGGTTGAAGATGACAAAAAAATTGGAAGAATAAAAAAAGCACCTTTTTGGGCACATTGATGTCAAATATTACCTTTTTCAAAAGTGGCGCCCTGTCAGAAACATCGGAACTCGCCCGTGTCAGGGACGATTGATCATGATCATCCGAAGGTTTGTACGGTGTTACCACTTGCTTTGGAAGTTGATGATACTGCGGTTGTTCCAAAAGAAAATTTATTAATGATACACCTCGAAAACTAAAATGGTAAAGCTAATAAATTACTAATAAAATAATAAATACATTTTATATATTTTTTCAATTAATTGAATATTAATCATACAATAAAAAAGGACAAATTTGGTTGTAGAGATTTAAAAATAGTTTGTCAAAATAATTATTAGAACAAGAACATCAAAGGTGAAGATCATTTGAAATTAAATGATAGTACTTCAAAATATCTCTCAATTTGCAGTGTCCAAGAATTTCATAGAAACTCCACAAAAGTTTAGTTATTTTTATTAGTTAATTACAATTTTAAACACATTCAACACATTTTCTTAATCTTTTCCAGAATACAAAATAGTTTTACATAAAATAAACTGCATTGGCCTGTCACTGTGTAATTAATAATGAATTAAAATAAACTAAATTTAAGAATTAGAAACAACTCTTACTAACAAGAACATTGTAGTTGTTAGGTTAGGTTTTATAATTTATAATTAGAAACAACTCTTCCTAACTAGAACATCAACACATTATGAGTGAAGAGCACATGAACACTACCTAGAAGTTGATTACTGTCAAGTGAGTAAGTTTGAGGAAGATATCTTTTCAATTTTACTTTTTTTAGCAAAACAATGAATAATATTTTGGGTTTTAAATAGTGGCTCTAATGGAACTTCACAGATCACTGCCTTAATTCACCATCAATCTTAATATTACTACCCACATCAAGTGATGTGTACCCTAATGATATGCAGCTGACTTATGGTTCTTCCTCCGGGTTAAGATTAGCATACAAATAGCCACATTCAAGCTTGAATTGATGTCAATGCTATTTGCATATGCAACATCAATCTTCAGTTGACCTTCTTAAAAAATATTGATAGAACTCTTCTAAATCACAAAACTTGGCACACTAATGCTGAATAGTAACACCCAAGCGTCAACTTTGTTCCTTCCACTCAAAAAAATAGCAACAGTCAGGCATAGAAGCTGGTTCTTCAGCCAAGATCTTAATAACTAAACTACGAAAAGATAAAAACGGAACAAAAGGGACGAGACTCACAAATTTTGGGCTCACCTTATCCGCCAGGAACGAGACGTCGCCAAAGTAAGCTCCGTCCAGACCGACGTGACCCGTGTGCTTCAGGTCACCTTGCGGCTTCGATATCATGTCTGGCCTCAGTCTCCTTCTTGATGAGTATGGATTCTTGCCATCTTAAATTTTCAAATTTAAAATAATTTATAATTTATATTTAATAATAATTTATAATAATCTATAATTAATAATGATTTATAATTAATAAAAATTTATAATTAATAATGATTTATATTTGATAATAATTTATAATTAATAATAAATTATATTTAATAATAAATTATATTTAATAATAAATTATATTTAATAAAAATTTATAATTAATAATAATTTATAATAAACAATAATTTATATTTAATAATAATTTATAATTAACAATAATTTATATTTAATAATAATTAATATTAAATAATAATTTAGAATTAATAATAAATTATATTTATTATTAATTTACAATTAATAATAATTTATAATAATTTATATTTAATAATAATTCAACTGTTCCTTGTAATCTTTAGTTTAGTTTAGGAAATTTCGACACAAACAAATGAACATATGACAATATAAAGAAATGGATATATTGCAAAAAAAGGTAACATTTAATTTAAATGTGCCAAACATTAAAATTAAATAAATGTTATGAAAGTAGACTAACCTCCTCTTTGAAACGCGGATTTATTCGACGGAATGTTCAACCCCAAATACGCGACTGTGTTTGCCGGGTTGAACAACCCTGTCTTTCCGTTGTTCAGGACACCTTTCCATTGGGTCGTGGTTTCATTCACTGGTCTGAAACATTTTTGGAAGATTGTTTATTGAGCACATAGCAAAAAAAATTAAAATTAAAATTAAAACATCCTCCATAATGAAAGAACATTTTAAATATTTTACAAACACCTGATTTATAATAAATTTCTGATTTGTGTTTTGAAGGACACAGAAAAAACTAATTTATGATGCCCTGCAGTTACTTAGTGCAATGTGCCAAAAATGAAAGTATTTAGGTTTTTGTTTTAGAAAATGAAGTGTAAAGAATTACTTTTTGTCCAGAACAGTTATGACGTCACCAACGTTACACTGTAGTTTGTCTCTCTTATTTGGCATGGTGGTTAATATATCGTCTTCCCGAATAACTTGAACTTGTTCAGGCACACACTGAAAAAAAAACATTTTTTTTATTGTACTTAAAGAACATTTATTTATCATAACTCAAATGAGACAAGACTAAAACCAGATTATGTATTGGGAACTCCAGCATGTTAATATTTCAGGCATCCATATTGTCCACTTCAATAGTAATTCCTTTGGAGGATGTGGAAAAAATAGCTCTATGGCATTGCCCAGCTTCCCAGTATTCATTACCCAAAAGGTGAAAAGATTGACTTATCAATCCCAGATATATTGTTGTGGACAAATTTATAAACAGACATATCTTAGGATCTTCAAACACAAATTTCCAGGTGTCAAAATACAAGTGTCATGCAATTAGATGACTCTTCTTTAACCCCATGCCGTCTGGACAGTTACAATCAAGGATCGGAATACATTACAATTTTTATTAAAGTAGCCAATATTGATTGTAAAGAATACTTTACATTTGACATTGTAGGGTTAATGAAGTCAATAAGACCACCTAATCTTTCAGCATTGCATGCATTGTCTGGGCATCCCAAGTCCGACTCCCACCTGATATATTACACGGATGGAAACCAGTATAACGTTTGCCCAGGTAGGTAACCATTCTTGGGTCATAGTAGTCATATATTTGACTTTTTAAAGTTGATCACTTAACTAACAACTAGCCATGACACTCTCGAGGAACAAGTGTGTTAGTCAGAAATTAAGAGAAAATGCATCCAACAATGTTGTTTTAGTAGTAAATGTCAACATTGTTAATGTGATAGTCATAATTAAGAAAGTCTTTAATAAATATTGATGTAACATTTCAAACAAAAGGATTGACATGCTAGCAACATAGTTTAGTTTCCTTTAATGGAAAATATCAGCGCAGTTAAGCAACGTTGGGTCTGGTTA
>JARUHE010056651.1:0-15761 GCA_031471125.1 Archaeomysis grebnitzkii
GAGCTTAGGTTAAAAATTAAACTCGCGAAATTATGCATACTTAACGTTTCAACTGTCATCAGTCATAATCATAAGTTGATTTATTGAAATACAAGAAATTTTTGAAATAAGTGATAAAGATGTGTGTATACTACATACAACAATTAATTACAGAAGATTATATTATTACAGGAGGAAGTAGTTTCAAGACGCCGCCTATATGAATGGTTTGTACATTAAGACTAGGCTTCAAATCTTTTATATAAACGGCTTCCGTTATTATTAGAGACTTGAAGTCATTACAATAACAGAAGCCGTTTATATAAAAGATTTGAAGCCCGAAACTGATGCTGCTGCTGCTGCACATAATCGGGATTACTGCTTTACATGCAGCACTATTGCTAATTTTGTTTTTACGTGCAGCAGCCGCAGCAGCATCATTGACCACACTCATTTATACAAAATTACATATAATGTGCATATGTATGTTTCATTTCTAAAGCAGATTACACATTTAACAAAGATATATCTCAAGCAAGTTGTTAGTTGGGCGATTATACATACACCTATATTCACAATTTACAACTTTCAATGAAACTACAATAATAAAACTAGTTTGAGTTAAATTGTTTCTCAATATCAAATATTTAAGGTAAGTATTCAAGTGCAAATGTTACAGATTTTCAAAATTTGCTTCATCCACAATTTCTTATTTAAAAAATATTCAGATGAATAATTCTCGGAAATATCAAAAAATGCAAACTCATCAAAAGCTGAACTTGGCCAATTTGTGATTCTAATCCAGACAACTTTTTTTCATCTTCACTTTTAATATTTTCACATTTTTTGACGTTGTAATTTAGGTTAAATCAGGCAAAGGAAGTAGCAGTTAAACTCTTCTGAAACATCATTGGTTAGATGTTTATTTTTTCAAACATGAATACAAACGAATACAAGTTTAAGTTGGACATTACATAAAACATTTCATGTATAGTTTACTTGTTAAATGGAAATGTGTTTAAAATAAGATATATACAAACATTTTAGTACGTGAACGTTCTTAATGATACATCTTTCATTTATGTTAAGCAAAAATTCCTCTAAACTAAAAAAGGTAAACATTTTATAAGGCTACGTCCCAACAAAATTCATATTCCACAACAAGTGTTGATAGTAAAATAAATAATAACCGAGCTTGAAATGCTTGTAATTACTAGTTCTGCAATTTATTATATATAAAATAACCTGTAAAACGAAAAAAAAGGTCGATCTACTTCTCAAATAAGAAAAACTACTTATCATATGCTGCAAAAAACAAAGATTGTTTGGTAATGAAAGAAACATTTTAAAATTAAAGGAATAAGAAAATGAAATAAAGTGTATGTGCAGGATTAGCTTAATCAACTCCTGACAGTATTCAAAATCTAGGAACATTAGCAACATTAGCTAATAGACAAGGAATGATTAGAGGTAATCAATTTGTTTCGCAAGATAGGCTTAATTATAATAATTAGACATATTTCAACAGAATAGCCATAATTCGCCATCGTTCAAGGAAGTTTCTAACAATCATAATAATTATCAAAGGCTTTACAAATTGATTTGAATACAAGGCAGTAAATGAGCGTTCTAAAGACCGTGTTTCTGTTTGAGTACTTAATAATAGAAACATTGTTTTGAAACAACAAACAATGAAAACTACAATACCTATAAAGGCAGAATCATACTAATAAACGAACATTATCATTAACTATGATGCACATAATAACAATTGTAACTTTATTAGATGGTATATTAACACCAATGTAACGTAATTTATAAAAAAAAGCATCAATCAATGCGTGACGTTTCACAAATACATACACAAAATAAAAAACTTGTGAAGTCTCTCTTGAACGACTTAAAAAAATATAACAAAAAGTTAAACCTAAGAAAAATAAACATATAACTACAAAAAAAGAATGATATAACTAAACAGGGAACTAATAACATTTGAAATCATTAATTACTTTTAGGGTTTCACAAATTAGTGTTGAATGCCATACGAACCTTATCATGAACGAGGTTGAAATAGTTGATTTCAAAGGGGAAGCATATAGAGTCCTTCCATTTTGGAATCAACTATTCTAACCTTATTATAGACTGATGATAACATAAAGCATTCAGCATTTCAGGTTAGACGTAGTCATTGTAATCACTGATAACAGCAATTCATAAAAGAACATGCATTTGAAGATCAAATAAATTAATTCATTTTTATGATCTAAAATGGCTAATGTATTTATAAACAAAACGAAATGTTATTTAATTATTTGAGATTGAATAGAACTTTACGCAAACTATTTATATACAGTATAGTTCACAGATAAAATATATTCTACTCAATCAAATAATTATAATCGGAAAATAAAAATGAAATCATTGCAAAGTTTCATTTAATTCGATTATTTTGTTTAATAAAAAAAATATATGGTTACGACTGTAAAAAGTGATGTTAAAATCAAACTTATGGAAAAAATGTCAAATTTGAAAACAGTTCTGGTCATAATAAAAGGAAAAGTTGTATAATAACAGGTTTTATGAGAAAACTTTCAGGTTGATTTCACTTTAATGATTTTCATTTTTTTGTTTGTAGTTATAATTTAATGTGATGGAATTATTCAGCACTTAATAATTCCTGTACAAAGTTTGAAAAAACATCTTGCAACACATAAGACTACATATGTTGGGTTAAATTGTTTTATATTTGTTATGTTTAGGTCAGTGAGTGACAGTTTTTCTTCTTCTTGTAATGTTTAACGAACTTATGTTTTTGTTTTTTGGTACAGTATAATCAGCCAATCATTTTCCTGATATAATGCAATTGCATTATTCAAGATAAACATATCTACACTCATATTATTTAAACAAAAGTATGCGCTGCACACAATAAGAATGTCCAATTCGTTTATTTGGGTTAGCTACAAAACTATAAGCATTTATGTAAACATTTGACTAAAAAAAACAAGTTTTGTTTATAAAAGATGAAACCAAAACAAGAATTTCTAAAACTGTCAACAAATATACGATTGAAGACATTGCACAAACGTTTACATCATATAAATATACACTTCTATGGGTATAATTTACAAGCATCTTTATAACTTGTATTTATATTGTCAAACGTGATGCAGGTATGACATGTATTGAAAAATCAAAACAAATTTGAAGGTAAATGTTGACCGTAAACATAAATAATAGGCTGCTTAATTTTTATAGTGCCAATATGCCTTTTTTTGAAGGTACAAATAATGTTATTGATAAATTGTATGACGTATATAGAAGAAGAAAAAATCTTTACAAAATGTTATCGCCAAGTTAAACACCCTTCCGACTAGATTCCCCATTTCTCCATCCATCATCTCAGGGAGTATAACCTACTACTATTTTCAGTCAATACTTATGGGCACGGCGTCTATAATCGATTAATAGACAAATAAAAAATCAACATATCTTGTGATCTTTGAAGCCAGGAAATAGCAGGTGTGAAAAAATTGTTACTTCAAGATTTGCTAACATTTCTTGACTTCCAATGTTATTGGATTTGCTGTTATGTAATTTTTAAGGTTGTTATGCGTTGGTAGAACGGTGTTCTTTCAAAACATAATTATTAAAGTATATTTTTTATTTTGTTCATGTATTTCATTTACATATCTCTAATACTTTTTAAGTATAAAATTAAACTTGAAAACCAAAAAAGCTATCAAATAGTATGACATTAAAAAGGACAAATTGTGAAATGTCTAAGACACTCCAAACATTAGTTGCACACTTTATAAAACTAATACAAGACTAAATGTCACACCAAAATGAAACGAAAATGCTACAAATGAGGCAAATTAAATGTTTCTGAATGTACTGTACAACAATGTTATTCTCAACAAAAACAAAATTTGAATAAGAATTAGAAACGAAATAAAATAATAAATATTCAAAGTTATTCAGTCACATCTTAGCTATGAATAATTCTATCAGAAAAGCAAATATAAATCTGGAATAAAAATAATCTCACACTCCATAAAATCTATCTATATAAAAATTCAGTTTATTTATTATTATTGATAATGCGTTATTGCGATGCGAATGGTGAATGCTAGACTGACTTCATCTATTGTACTTATTGGGTACTATTAATTTATATTATTTTTTACTTTTTAAATGTAGGAACGAAATAATTATAAAAAAGTATGAGTACGAGCTAAATCATTTAAGAATGTGTGCATAGGTTTTTAGCCATGATATTTTTAAAGTGTGATAAATATTCATAGCAACTGTAATACGCATATAAAAAGTTTTAAGAATTAATAAATAAAATACATTTATTGTTTGCGTCATATAAAAAGTTTTAAGAATTAATAAATAAAATACATTTATTGTTTGCGTCATTACATGTTATACTTGCATTTCTAAGCAAAATAAATTAACACTGTTTTCTTATCTATATTACTCATTAACAGCCATTTAACTAAATATGACAATCATAATAATAATAAGTAGCTATTTTACATTTTTTAAGAAAAAATCAGGATTCATATCTGATCTCCCTCTACTATGATAGAAGTTTAAAAACGAAGAAAAACAACAAACTTAAAAAGTTAAATAAAACTAAGAGTTAAGAGACATATGGTAAATTACTTACAATTTGAATTTATATATAAATAGCCTATATTTATAGTGACATTTAAAAACCGCTCTAAAAAATGTTTTATTTTAATTGGATAGTATGCATATGTGTGTACACTAATTAAGTACAAGGTAATAATAACGATATTAATAGATAACCTTACGATAAAAATGATTATTATTAATGACATTGCGATAATTTGTCTGACTGCATAACCATACTCAAAACAAACTTTGAGGCTGTCAGAATTTGATTTTTTTCACGTGTTACGGTTATTAAAAGTAGCTTAATTATTTAAATATCCATAAATCTGGTTAACATTTATGTTTATTTAAAATGTATTGTTTGGTTTAATTATTAATTTTTTTGTCACTGAAGTATAAATATATGTTCACATGGTGTTAATATTATTTAAAAAACTGTATTCACATGGTTTTCATGCTATTCAAAATATAGGTTCACATGGTGTTCATGTTGTTTAAAATATATGTTCACATTGTGTTCATGTTGTTCAAAATATGAATTCACATGATGTTCATATTATTCAAAATATGTATTCACATGGTGTTCATGTTGTTTAAAATATATGTTCACATTGTGTTCATGTTTTTCAAAATATGAATTCACATGATGTTCATATTATTCAAAATATGTATTCACATGGTGTTCATGTTATTCAAATAAATGTTCGCATGGTGCTTAAAAAGCACTGCTTCTGTTGCTCAAAATACGTGTTCATATGGTGTTAATGTTATCTAAAATATATGTTCACATGATGTTCATTTTATGCAAAATATTTGTTCAAATGGTGTTCATATTATTCAAAATAAATGTTCACATATTGTTCATGTTATTTGAAATGTATGATCACACGGTGTTTTTCTTATTCAAAAATTATGTTCACATGGTGTTCATGTTATTCAAAATATATGTTCACATGGTGTTCATGTTATTGAAAAAATGAAATAAAAGCAAATATAATTCTTAGTTTAAATCTAAGACATTTTAAAGTCAACGAAAGTGAACATATTATTTTTCTTAAGTTTGTTTTACGTTCAAAAAGGTTTGATTCATTTTTATTGAAGGAATTTTAAATTTGACGATTTACAAGATTTATATACTTTTGACAGTAAAGTAAATTTGTTTCAGTTTGAATGTGCGAACTGAATATATTTTGAACGTTTTTTCTTCATTTAAATTTAGCAAAATTTGGAAAAAATATTTAATTGGGAATGGTTATAAACTGTAGACATATATAAAAAACGTTAAGAGTTACAATATAAAAAACGTTAAGAGTTACAATATAAAAAAATAGAGCTTCAAATTTAAAGGAAATATTAAAAAGTTTGAAATATAACAAATGGGTAATCAAAATCCATTTAAATTCAATGAAAAAATATTTTTTTCAAAATTAAAGAAAAAAAATTACAATTCAGCAGAAATAAATGAAACTTTTCAACATAAATATACATTTCCTTCATATTTTGAAGCATTTAGTCTCTATCACTATTACTGTTAAATTAATGCTAATACTATTACTACTACTACTGTTTGTATTACTACTACTGTTCCTACTACTACTACTAGTATTGCTGCTACTATCAATTAATCAATCAAAGATCATTTATTCTGCGCCATCATTAGTTTAAAACTACTCTGTTGCGATTTACAACAACAAACAGACAAATAAAACAGATACAACAAAACAAATAAAACAGATAAACACACCACCCAATAATAACAATTCACATCAAGCACAAATTAAAATTGGTTCTCAAAAAGATATGTCTTTAAAATCTTTTGAAATGTAGCGAGTGACTCAGCACTTTTCATTAATTCAGCAAAGGAGTTGCACAGCTTGGGAGAGATGTAGCCGAAAGATATCACATCATGTTCAGTTGATTATATGGACTAGTTACAATTTTGGATTTTGGAATCTAAAGTTTCGAATTGGCTGGTAATCTTTGACTTAATCTATAACAACTGGCAGCTGACAATTCAAAAACTTAAATGTTAAAACTAGGATTTTATAATTGAACACACAGTTTCACGAGGACTACTTTATTTTTAAAACAACTGTTCCTGTATATTTCAATGTTAACTTGTTTTGATCTATTGTTTTTCAGAAAACATTACCTTATTAGAGAAGAGCATTATCATACATACCATAGCATCACATTCTTCAAAATGATGTTATGGAAGCATCTATTGAATGAAAAACATTCCGGAGACATGTTTTTTTTCAAATAACCTTGACTCTACAATTCTGCATTTAATGAAATCATTTGACTTCTACACTAGTTTTTCTAAGTCCCAATCAATTATGTGTCCAGGGTTTGCAGAATGCAAAAACAAATAATTAATTTCATTTCTATTTCTGTTGTCATTTGTATGCTCCTTTACACGTGTTTCTAAACTTCTTCCAATTTTACCAAAATATTTCCTTTCAAATTTTGTGCAGCTTATTTGGTATGTTCTAAATTTGTCTTTATCTCTTTTTATGCCGTCAGAAATCATTAATCTAGAAATAGTAGATAGGTAGTTAAATACTACATCATAACCTGTTTTTATAAGGTCTTCCTTTGTATGCTCTAAGTTAGGAATGAATGGCAAGTAGATTAATTTATTGTTATCAGGGTTAAATTGTATGCTCGACTGGTAACCAATGTAGTTCTTTCAAAATGGGTGTTATATGGCAATATTTTCTTGAGTTGTTAGCTAACCGAACCGCTGTATTTTTCAATCTCTACAACTCTTGAATCTGATATTGTGGTAAACTGATGTAAATACTGTTACAAATCGGATATTTTGTAAGTTCAAATTTGGTTGGTGATGAGAAGTGCACTTCTTAATAAAAACTAGTAATCCACGAACCGGACGGTTCAAATGTCTCGCGATGATTCATTCAGTAACTTTAAAAAACTTATCTTCACAAATGTCAATCAAAAATGGTGTTACAAAATTATAAAACATCTTTTTACCAAAATTTCACCTTAGAGACTATTTATGTATCTTCATTTCCAATCCATTGATGCATAAATAAAAATAAATTATGAAAAACAAATTTGTTGAAAAATTTGTTCAAATTCTAAAAATTTTGAATAAAAAATGGTGTTACAAAGGGAGAAAACATCATTTTATCAAAAAATGTCCTTAGAGACTATTTATGTATACTTCATTTCCAATCCATTGATGCATAAATAAAAACAAAATATGAAAAAAAAATTGTTAACAAATTTTCAGTCTAAAAATGTCAAATCAAAAATGGTGTTACAAAGTGAGAAAACAGCATTTAATCAAAAATTCACTTCAGAGACTATTTATGTATCCTTCATTTCCAATCCATCGATGCATAAATAAAAACAAAATATGAAAACAAAAGTTAATGTGATGAAAATATGTAGATAAAAAGTAATAAAATCAAATAAAAATACCTAGTAATATATTAAACCAATTCCCAGGTCTATATGAAAAGAAAACACCAGTTTATTAGGCCTAATAATTCATAATATATTTATTTATTCAAAATTTTTCATTAATAATTTTTATTTAAATGTTTCTTAGGCCTAATAATTTTTAATTATTTTTTGTTTAGTGATAATCATTGTTTAAAATTGCTTTAGGCCTAATATTTTTTGTAATATTTTTATTTATGGATACTTATTATTTAATTTTTTTTTTGTTAGTTCTAATAATTCCAGATATATTCATTTAAAAAAAATGATTTAAATTTGTTTTTTAAAAAATATTATTTAACTCTGTTTAGGCCTAATAATTCTTGTTATATTTACTAAACAAAATCTTCATTCTTATTAAATTTATTAAAATCATAATTCTTAAATACATTTATTTATTCATTCTTTTTTATAAATGCAAAACTATTTGTTTAGAAATGAGGCTAGCTAAAATTTACCAATATAATTTTATTAATTAAACAATTTAAATAAATTTTTCTCTAATTGTATACAACTTAATAACTTCTTAAACTTGTATGATATGTGTATTATTGAAAACTAACATTTAATCAACTTAAATAATGTAGTATTGTATTTCTGAACATGAATTTAAAAAAAACGGGTAATTGTCCATTAAAACAAAGGTGGGGTGGGTTTTTAAAAAAAAAAACGTTTTTTTTTTGTCCAACCCTGCCAACTACACAGGGACACAGACCAACCAACCAACCAACTGATACTGACTGTATAATACTATATAGAGTGGTTATGTATTTTAATGTTTCGAAATTATAACAAATGACTAATAGCGTGAGCCTATGATTGTTTGTAACTATTATTAAATGTTAAATATGCCAGAAATGTTTATTTCAGTATATGAAATAAGTGATAAGTTCGTCACCAATGATAATCCAATTGCGCCAAAAAGTGACCGTTACAACAATGTCATCAATGTTAAGTTGGAAGAGATACATTCAAGCCTATGTAATAACTAAAACTTTTTTTTGTAAATATTCAGGACATCAATATTATTGTTTTTTTCTTATGAAAATGTGCGCATACCCAGCCTGTACACAATATATTATACTTTTTATGTAAGTATAAAATATAGTAGGCCTATTTAAGACTTGTTAGCCTGAAATGTTATTCTAACTTATTTATTTTACGCTTATACTGTTTTACTATTTAACTCTAGTTGTATTTTCAACCGCATTTTTTGTTGGGGCAATTAACTTTTTTCAATTAAAATCCTATCACTGTTTTAATGTCCAATGGGTATAAAATTCTTCTTTTTTTATTACAAATTGTGATTTGAACGTCATTTGATGAGAAAATTAACAGAAAAAGTCTGTGTTCTTATATACTGACAAGGAAAACTAAAACATTTAAATTTTAATTTCGGTCACTTTTTCAGAAGATTTGATTAATTAAATTAAATAAACGTGATCATCATTAGGCCAAATCTATTTTTAGAATGCTGGCTTTTCAAGATTGAGCTTCTGATAGTCCAAATTGACTTAATTTGTACTATTGATTGGAGTTTAACCTTGAAAAATTGAGTTTAATTTGCGAGTCCTAGATTGGAATTATTTTTAAATTGTCCCAATCATTGGTACAGACAACAAACTTTAGACAAAAATAACCCTAGAAATTACTTATAAAATTCAAACCTATGTATACTTGAGTTAAAATAACCTTATTATATGACCTCCAACAACCGTACAATAAACTTTAAACAATAAATTTTTGCTCTCAAAAGTGAAATTCATTAAATAGCCAACAAATAAATAAATATTACTTTAGTATGCCAATCACCTAATAATCAAATAAATTGTTTTGCAATTATTTTTGTGGATAAATATTTATTTCAATTATAATGGAAGAAAAATGCATATATTGTAAAATTTGTACATAGAACAATTTAATTTAAAGTTTTTCAACTCAAATTAGTCCCTGCTAAACAGGGTGCTGAAAAATGTTTTTTTTTATTTCAAAGAGGACGTTCGTTTATGATCATTTTCAAGTTTCCATTGCAGAAAAAGGCCACTTTGTGCGCATTTTTTGGGTTAAAGAGGATGAAAAAGTCTTGAAGGACAAAAAAACCTGGTTTTTAGCACACTGCTGCTAATTACAACAATCTTTGATATTTTTAGTAACAACAGTAATATCATTAAAATTACACTGCCTAGATTTTAGAAATGATGTTACCTTGGTCTGGAAAATTTTAAGGTTATGGCCTGTTTGTCACAGTGTTCACAGTCTGGCTGCTGCTGCAGCTTTTATTAGACTGTCTGGACTATTAATTTTACAAAAATGCTCGCCAAAAACGAAAAAAAACATTCATGCATTCGCTTTTTAAAGATGTTACTATTTTTAGTTGTCAAAATGTTATAAATATCGCTAGATTATGTTAGGTGATCAAAAGTTAAGAGTCTTTAAAAGGCGAGCAAGCATATTTCTTATTATGTATACAAATATGTACTGTACGACGTCTTTCTTATAATTGTTGATATAACAACAAAAAACAGGCCTTTCTGTTTGCATCACCATTAGTCCAGAATCTGTGTAATGTTTAGTCTATATTTTGAAATTTGTTTTTTTAAAAAAAGGTTCTATTACAATGCGCTAAACACCAATTAGATCATTTATCCCATAAAATATGTGACAATTTTAGTGTAACATTACGTGAGTATTTTAGAAAAAAAACTTTCATGTATGTAATTATTGTTTGATTTCGTTTAAATTTTGAAATTGCTCGCCAATAAAACTTTCTAAGCAGCATTTTGTAGACTTATGGCGAGCAATTAGTAGGCGTGCATTTAATCATATAATTATTTATTGTAATGTTTCGAAATGTTAATCAAGTGCTGTTATAATGCGAACTATTTTTTGAAACTTTCATAAAGTTTTAAATATGTTAAAAGTGTTTATTTCATTATATGAAATATGTGATAGGTTCGTCACCAATGATAATACAATTGCGCCTAAAAATGACCGTTACAACAGGTGCATTTATGTATTCAAAACGATCTTATGAAGATTCAGAACATAAATATTTTTTTTTTTAATGAAAATAGCCTATGAAATATGAAATTTACACGTTTTTGTTGATAGAAGTGTACACTAAGTTCACCAACACAATTAATCAATTTTTTTATGAAATTATAAAATAATACAGGCCTAGGCTATTTAAACCTTGTTAGCTTGTAATGTTATTTTAAAATAATTAGTTTATTACTAGGCCTAGTCAGTAGTCGTTCATGTCATAAAGTGATATAATCTAACTCTAGACACATTTTCACATACACTTTTGTTGATGCAATAAACTATTTCAATTAAAATCATGCACTGTTTTAATATTACATCAGAGGCCTAATTTATTGAAAATGTCTCCTTTTTTTATTACAAATTGAGAGTTAGTCCAACCCTACTTTTAGATAATGATGCAAGCAATAAAACCGCTCAAATTTTTGATCAATAAAATAAATCATTTCTTTGAGAAAAACTGCAATCAATTGAAATGTCTTGCTATAACGAATTTATTTTATTTTAACTAGGCCTAAAAGGTTTAATTAAAATATAAATTTATAATTTTCATAAACCTCTAAAACTAATTTCACATAATCTAGTGATATTTTTTAACATTTTGAACTAAAAATAGTAACATCTTTAATAAGCGAGTGAATTAATGTTTTTGTTTCGTTTTTGGCGAGCATTTTTGTAAAATTAATAGTCCAATTGGTTAAAAACACTAAATTTAACGAGTTACTGCAACAATTGTCATACTTACAGTTTTTACAGCTACAAATCCTCCTCTCCCTAGACTGCCAATCTTGGAATGACATTTAACAAGTGAAATTTGAAACAAAGCTGTTTGTTATTCAAATAACGCGGGCTATTTAAACCTGTTCACTAATAGTTAAATGTGAAGAAAATATTCAAAAACTATGCCAGAAAACATGAAAAATATTTTTCAACGTTTATTTAAAAATACTTTGCAAATCTGTGTTGATTTATGTATTTGTTTGTATATGTATTTATGAGTGAGGGGTATGACCGAGCGAGAGAAAAGCCATTAGCGTCAGTTTCAGTTCATTGTTATGAAAAACTTTTTTTCTATCGTTTTTTTCCCTCCTTATGTTTATACTGTGAAAACTTTTATTATAAACAATTTAGTTTTATATTTCAATTCTGAATGCATTATACTTGATAGCCTTGTTTTTTTAACTTGATAATTTTGAGTTTATTTTAATTCGAATTAATTTTCATTAAAGTTTTATTTTTGAAAATTATTGTTTCTGTCGAGCATACGTAGCGAACCTCTCGGTACATAGGCGTAGCTTTTGCAATGTCGTGATCGTCGGCGTTAGACAATGACTTGAATGATTACCATATATACTTTTATGATTTCATTTCATATAGGGTTGGTAAATAATTTTAATATATCAATTAATATTTTTAGTTAATTGTATTACTTTTTATCTATAGGGTAGCGTTCAAATTGACGGGTTTTAAAACATTTTTAAATCATTATAAAATAACCTTATGACGTAGATATAGCCTATACATTACTTATCAAAATGTATGCAAAATGCTTACACACCGATTTAAAAATATTTTTACAATATTTCTAAATGTGTCACTATATAGAAACTTGTGTCAAAGTTGTGAGTTATTTTTCGCCCTATTGAGTGGCCGGATCGGCATTTTTTTAATCCATTTTTTTTTATATTTACCGTGTTTTTGTATTTTGTTATACAGTCTTGACGGCTATCAGCTCAAAAAGCTATAATTCATCACAAAACAAACCCATAATCTTAGTTTAAATTATTATGTGAAATGAAGTGCCAAACATCCATTGTCACTGTTTGAAATGAGAAGCAAATTTACTGCAACATTTGCAGTCTCTTAGCTGTTTTTTTCAGACCGTGGTTAAAATAATTACTCAGATTCTCTAAACATCTATCGTTTAAAAATGTATAGTATTTTTCTATTGTATTGTTGAACTGAAGCATTTTTTTTCCAATTTTGAAAATTGTTACAAAGTAAACTGAAACACCGCTAAGCTAAATATTACAAAATTGATCATGTTTTCCTATGCGTAGCATAATGCCTACACGTTATTCCCTTGGCCTAGTTAAAAAGTATCTTTTGTTTTCATTGTCCATGGTTCTTTATAATTCATAACAAATGAAAAATTTAGTTAATAATTAACAGTTTAAATCTTAAAAAATTGGAAAACTGAAAATTAGAATTAAATGTGAATACGAACTAAATGGTAAAGAAAGTCATTGGGTAGGGTGCTTAATAGAGTAGTAATTATGGTCACTCAGGTGTACAGAAAAAGTGTTTAAACCATTTTGTTTTAAACGAATTTACTATTAAAAAAGTAGACTTACGTCTTCGCCATTGTTTGATTGTATATGAATATGCCTATATGAAAATAAACTGCGTTATAAATTTGAAATAGAATAATTTAGTTATGTAAAGAAAAAGTAGATTGAACATGATGGGTCTTTTGAATCTGTACTAGTGTGAATTAGGACTCTTTCATGAGTACTTGCTGATGATCCAAAGATATTCTATAATCTTCAATGCTTAGCTGGAGAACAAAACTTCAGATGCCCGACTTGCGAAATGTAAGGTTTTTATTGTTGCACTACACACAGGCATAGGCTATTGACATATAATGTGAAAGTTATCGTATGTGTTTTTATGCTGTTTAGTTTCAGTTAATAATAGATATAATTCTATAAAAAGTGGAGGCGTAACAATTTTTATAGATAGTAAATATAAAGATACTATTGTAGTAAGTAGTGATTTAACAGTCTTAACCAATAATATAGAAACATTGTTTGTGGGAAATTCAAGTAATTAATGTTCAAATAACATAGAACTTACCTCACGTGTGCTATTGTCGACCCATATATCATTGTTACCACAATGGTTTTGGAAACATAAAAATAAAATATAATATGAGCTGCCGAAGCAAAATGAAGTCTATGAAAGTGTACTTAAACCGTCTATTTGGTGAATGGGGATGGTACGGTTGGATAATTAATCAAGGTACCTTTGTTTATTTGGTTTGATAAACCAACCCTGGGCGGTTGAGGGTAATAAATTAAAAACTTTCTTCACATCGATTCCCTCAGAGTAATAATCACCACTACCTTAGAAGAACTCACTTTGAGTTGTCCATGTCGTAAAACAAAACTATGCTAGTAGACAAACATAAATTGATACATTCTTGGTGTTTTTATTTTTCTGTCGGTTGTTATAAAACTTGGTATACACATATTTCTTTTTGTGGCACATAGACTGACATATATATGTTTTCCTCGTAAATATGATGTGTTTTAAGCGTTGTTTGATTTTTTGAAACTTTGTATTGGAAAGGATTCTTCCAACTATACTGTATATGTTTTCTTCGTAGATAAATGTTTTTAGCGTTGTTTGATTTTTATGAAGCTTTGCATATGAAAAGGATTCTTTCAACTATCTCATATGATGATTTATTTAATTTGAACCAAAACTGATGGCGAACAAAAAGATAGATTTCAATTGTTTGTAATTTTCAACAACTTAATCAATTCATAGTGCTATCATTTACTGGTTAGCTGTTATGAAACTTGATTTATCGATGTTTATTGTCTTCGCATATATATGGATGTATATATGTTTTTCTCATACAAATGGTACTTTTTTATTGTTATATAACGTAGTGCATTTTTAGAACTCGTCAAACGAATGTGCATTGGGGCCCAACAAAATAAATTTGAGCCGAAACGGGTGGTGATTGATTTTCAACAAATTGATGAATTCATAGTGCGGTCGATTGAGATGAAACTTGTCTTACAAATTATTGGAATGACTCGTCAACTAATAAATATGTTGGCCGCCAAACAAATATGCTTAACAGGTTCTATTAGTGTAAAAATTTACATGAAAATCAAGAATACTCGTATGTAAGCCAAATAACATCTAAATGTATTGAAAATTAAAAATACTGCGAATTTAGCAACAAAAAATATTTTATGTTCTTCTGCATAGTTTTTTTGCCAGGGATTATAAAGTATTTGAAGCTCTTGTGTAACTCGTATTCTTGATTTCACCTAAACTAATCTACCCTAACCTAGTTTAATTTAATAAAATCTAGCATTTAGCTTTTCTATCAGCGTGTAAAATCTAGCCTAGCCAAGTTTATACTTATAATTGAATAACACCCATAGAAAGATTTTCAATAAATTTATTTAAAAATTACATATTTTTTAGGGCCTAGTCCTTATCATCAGTGTGCCAATGAAAATAAAAGTTCGTTAGACCACGCTATCCCAATGACTTGAGATATGTCACTAGTTTTGGATAAAAAAATTGAAACATTTGAGATTTTACAAAAGTTATGAATTAAAATACTATTACAAAAGGTAGCACATTTAAAATTGCATCTGTACATATTAAAATATTTAGTCGACTGTATTATTGCCGATTCGATCAGTATTCGTACATGTACAGTCTAGTCTCGCCAAGGCTTTCTTATCCACCACGTTGTCAGTTGATCTAGTTTTTCTAACAATATAGTACTGAAATTCCTTATAATGGGGTAATTTTTGTACCCATGCTATATTTCTCAACAATAAATATCTTAACTTGAAAAAATGTGCATTATA
>JARUHE010056762.1:0-15754 GCA_031471125.1 Archaeomysis grebnitzkii
TAATTATATAAAATACATATGTGTGTCGGTGTCTGGGTGGTATTCAAATTGATTTTAGATTAAGCATAATAAAAACATAAATTACATTGACAGTAATACAAACTGTTAAAATACTGCCAGCAAGAAAAACAATAATTATGATGATTATTACAGTAGAAGAACTCGTATCCAGAATATCATTTATCCGGAATGACTGAGGAGTACGGATACGAGTTCTTCTACTGTGATAACAAAAACATAAAAAAGTAAATCACATTAATAATAACAACAAGAAACAACAACAACAATGAATAAATATAGTAATAAAAAATAACAAAAAGTTAAGAAATAATAATTATTAATAACAATAATGAAAAATAATAAACAACGATAATCAAAATTGTACAAAAACAAAAATAAAAAAAAACATTTTAAATGTGATAAATGTTAATAGCAGTATGAAAACTAACAAATATTGAGAACAATAATGACAAAGTGATAAATAACGATAATCCATATGTACAAAAATAATAAATAAAAAATAAAAAATAATTTTTTTAAATTAATAAATATTGATAACATTATATGACAAAACGATAAATAACGATAATCCAAATAGTACAAAAATAATAAATAATAAATAAAAATAATATTTTTTTTTAAATTAATAAATATTGATAACATTAATAAAAAGTAATAAATATTAATAACAATAATGAAAAAATGATAAATAACGTTAAGCAAAATAATGCAAAAATAATAAAGAACAAATGAAAATAATGAAAATAATTATGGTGATAATATGAGTAATATTTTTTTAAAATTAATAAATATTGATAGCATTAATAAAAAGTAATAAATATTAATAACAATAATGAAAAAATGATAAATAACGTTAATCAAAATAATGCAAAAATAATAAAGAACAAATGAAAATAATGAAAATAATTATGGTGATAATATGAGTAGTGTCATTAATAATAATGATGCATGTACAATACATATATAATTTTAACATAAATTAGCAACAACAATATAGAGGAAATGATTGTAATTATAGTAATAAAGAAATTTATGATAAAAATAATAATAATGATAAACAAATAATATTTATGTTTTTAATAGGACTGCTACTACTTCAAAAAGTATAATGTTGTTCAAACAGTAATAGTATTTGTAAATGTTATAATGATGTTAATACTACTAAAAAGAGATTTCACACAACATAATAACGGAAGTTGAAATAACAATTAAATTATTAACCTTCAACCTTTTTGTATTGCTACAGAATACAGCTTACCTTAATAGCAACCTTGTTGTTATTGTTGTTTTTGTTGTATGTTTATCACTCAAAAGTCATGCATTTGTTATTGTTGTTTTGGTTGTATAATTATCAATCAGGAGTAGTGCTTTTGTTATTGTTGTTTCTCTTATTATCATGGTCAATCATACATAATTATTAATTGTATTTGTGATTAATAATACTATTGTTTTACTTACTTTTTAGCGTAAACCAAGGTCACCACTCTATGGTTGTTGTTGTTATTGACAGTATGAAAACGTTTTATTCAACAAACGTTTTTTCTTTTTTTTACAAAATTTTCAATTTATCAAGGTTTTGTCCTGGCCCACACTATATTTGAAATATACACACGAGCAGCGGCAATTTAACAACATTCCGCGTTTCATCTATGCTGATGACCATTGCAGCTCCTTGCAAGCAAGAAATTCTGCAACAACAAAGCTCTTGAGGAACTAACAGAGTACTATCTAAAATGGTCTCTGAATGCCAACCCAGGAAAGATTCAAGTTTGTCCTTTCCACGTAAGCAACCGATGGACAAACAAGCCTCTGAATATCAAATGTAGAAACAAAATCATTGAACCAAACAAGCTCCTAGTATGCATTGCTGTCCCTTTAGGCAGAACGCTTTCCTTCAAAGAACACGTGGAACAGCTGAAGAAAAATCTGTCTTGCCGTCATAGCTTGGTATTCAAGTTGACAAACTCACAGTGGGGAGCTGATCCTGCTACCTTAAAGCAGTCTGTACTACCGGTGTGCTATTCAAAAGCCGAATACACATAGTCCAGCTCTTGTCAAGCTCGAAATATTGACTCCGAATTCAATAAAAATTATTTTACCACCACAGGTAATCTAAAAACACCCTTACCAGGCCTCTACAAGCTCGCAAGTATTGTTTTACACGTGACGCGATGCAAATACTAAGGTAGAGAGGAAGATAAATATTTATCAGACAACACAAACCCTCTCCATTACCACCATGGAGTACAGCCGAGATTGAAGTCACGCGAGAGGTGTGTGCCTGTTGAACCGCCATGGCAGCGAGCGTCTATCGGCCTACGGAACAAGACAGACGAACATCGCAATGTATCCATCCCTGAACCAAGAGAAAGTTTGGTAGTGAAACTTCATTCTGTCAAAAAACCAGGGTTGCACTCAATCGTACCAGAGAAAAAAGGAGAACTGGAGATAATTTGCTCAAATGGAAACTTTATCAGAGTGCTCAGTGCACATGAGGAGAGCCCGTCCAATGTATGGACCACATACTCCAAGGTTGCCCCTAGAGAGCCAAGGTGCTCTAACGAAAGCCTTTTAATTCTAGAAGCTAACCAAACTACATATATGGATTGGCTGTTGAGGTGCCGTGATAAGATATGATATGATGATATATGGCTTAGGATTAAATATTTTGATTTTTGATTATATAAACCTGTTTATTTCTTTAAATGAGAAACAATTAATAATTTCTTGTAGAGTCAATGTTTTTTGAAAAAAACTGATTTTATGTATTTTGAGACAGTCTTAGAAACTATAAAAATAGACGAAACGTTTTTCCAGCCTTAGAGAAACGTTTTCTTAACATAAAAGAACGATATAATCATATAATTATATACGTTATAAAAGCTAAGATAAACACAATGTAACATTAAAAAGACTCTTACTGCAAGGAACGAATACGTCCCTATAGGAACTGAAGGATTAATCGTAAAGTTATCAATAGATTTCATTGGTGAGTTAAATTTTCTAGCTGTAAATGTATTGTTGGGTAAATGTAATTGGATTGTATGCTCTCCATGTATTACACACAATTTAAGAAAAATTGTTTGTTCTCATTTATATTTGTATTTATTTAATATTTTGTTTATTAATATATATAATTTGCATTGTAAGTTCAGTGTTATAGTTTTAATATTTCATGTCTACCTATACACAAAAAAGCATATAACAGTTTATCTGAATGAACGTTTTTTTCAAAAACTATCTTTTATACTCAAACTATTTTTTATTATTAATTTAATTTAATTATTTATTCATTAGAGAAAATAAAAATGTTCATTATTATTCAAGAGGCTTTCCCAAGAGATGAATAACCCCATGAAATCTGGCTTCATTTTTTCTCTTTTGTTTTTAATTATTTTGTTTTGTTTTTAATCATTAAATTATAATTTTTCTGTGGTTATAATTCTTAAATTATGATTTTGTTTTATTTGTTAAAATTATTGTTTTTTGTTTTGTTATTGTTGAATTAGCTTATTTTTTTGCTGGTCATTATTAAATTATCTTATTTCATGTTTGGTTTTTCTGCTTTTAATTATTAAATGTTATTTCAGGCCGAATAATTTTTGATTCACCGAATCTTTATATTTTTTAAATTTTGAAAAGAAAATTCTCTTTTTATCTACTAACAAAAATATTTTAGTTATCACATCGTACACTCTATATAAGGAGGAAATCTTTCATTTAAATGTTCAAATTTTTCGGAATATTCAGATTGAGAAAAATATTTTTTTTTGTTATTAGGGTAAGTTGCCGAAATGCATCCACAACGCGAAATGCGTCCATATATCAAACAAACTATAATAGCTTCCTTCAAACTTTGTTAGAGTTTGTAAACATTATGTCGTTAGAAACTACGTACGATTTTTAATAAACTAAAGGTAATGTAAACAAATAAATCCTAATCTATTATAATATACATGAACTTTAGATCATAGGTGAACGCATTTCGCGGATGGACGCGTTTTGGCAACTTACTCAAGGTTAAAAACAGATTATAAGTCAAGTCTTTATTCTAATTGAAATTATTCAAAATGGTTATAAAAATCAATAAATTTAAAACATATAAAAAAAATGTTGTAAAAATTCAAGTATACAAGCTAAAAAATGTACAAAATTACAAACAAAAACAAAAAAATTAATTTAAATAAAAAAAATAAAAAACTTCGAAATTGCAAATCCACAGAACTTGAAGTGAGTCTCGTGAACTGAAAAGATCTTTTGTTGAAAGTCTTCAAAAATCGATCCACCCGAAGGTGTGAATTTATTCGATTTTAATTTCAAGATTTTATTAATAATTAATCTAAACAATGATTTAATCTAATAAATCATTAAACTCTAAGATTTTATTAAGAATTAATCTAAACAATGATTTAATCTAACAAATCATTAAATTCTAAGATTTTATTAACAATTAATCTAAGTAATGATTTAAAATGATTTTATTTTACCTTATTTTCTGATTTACTTATGATTTTTTTTCTATATGTGTTTATTGTTAATTAATCAGATCCTTGGGAGTCACTTTTAAGTGAATTATTTAAATTTTAAATTTTTATAATTTGTTTCTTCCATTTATTTGAAATCCTTATTTATGTTTTTATGTCCTGGAACTATTTCTTAACATGTATACATTTAAAGAACGTTGTTGAAGTTACAATAACTAATAGTTATGTTTTACAACAAGATCCTACATTTTCATATTTTAATTGGCTTTACCATTAGCCAGTTTTTCAATTGTAAATGTTGATCCTGTGTAAAAGATGTTTTAATAACATTGTAAATTATAATATTTGGTTGTTATTATATCCTCGTCTCGTCTTCCCATCTCAGCACACTTGAATCAAAGAGTTGCCAACACATTCCCCTTATCGTAACTATTCTTAAGTCGGTGTTCTTCATTTCAACAAAACAATCCCCTCTTTTTGAGACTAAAACTGTAATGTCATCTCTCCTTTCTGTCCTCGGTCTTCCAGTATTTTTCTAACGTCCATTCATGATTTATTCATCACAACCTCTATTCAGAACATGCCTGTACCAGTGCAACGTCATGTCTCTCAAGACCCAGTGTGTTCTGGCGTATCTATTCATCTTAATCACTCTTCATCCTGGGCTTCTACCCCATAACAGACAATTAGCTACTGCTGGTTTCCAAGTTAAATATTATATTTCTCTACTGGAGTCATAATGAATATAAAATTCAAATGTATAACATTTTCAAATATTTGACTTTGCTGATGTTATAGCTTTCAGGATCTTAAAGATTACTTTTATCAAATTTAAACTGACAAAAAAGATGAAAACAAACATTTTCTTTTGTTGCAACTAGAATTCCATCGTCTATAACTTACCATTGGGTATTGTCTAATTTAAAAAAAAAGACTAACAAACTTGTTTTATTGTTAATATTACAAAGAAATTATTCTAGACAAATTGAAAAAACATTATTTTTTTTTCATTTTTATGCAACCAATCTTTAACAATTTTTGTTTATAAGTTATTTTTCTCAAGTATAGTTTTTAAATTGAAACAAAAGGCACCTATCTGAATTAATATTTAGTGTTGTTAGAGTTAGTATTGTTGTTGTCAGAGGTTTTCAACTTGTATTTTTGAACAGTATACTAATTATTTGTTTGTACTTTACAACAATAATCATTTATTATTAATGAAAGATATGCATTGATTAAATTAGTTTCATCCTCAAAGCCGATGTTATTGAAATAGTGACGTTTTTATGTGTTTATCAACTTGTTTATTTCAGAACAATGATTTTCAAATGTCTCCGCTATAAGCCTACAGGGTTTGGTTCTGTACTAGTTTCGTGTTTATATTACAAAACTAAGCACTTTTATTTTTGATATTGCAAAACTTATTTTTCAAATTATTAACTAGTTAAAGTTGAAATTTGTTTTTTCATTGTTGCCTATTTGTTGTACAGGAGTTAAACAATGTACATTTTGACGCAATACTGTACATGCTTAAATTGGCTTAAATTGGCTTGAATTGGTTAATTAATTGGTCAAAAATACCATTAGTTTTTCAGTCTGTGACCATTGAATGGTAATTACCAAGGCAGATTATTAAGTTATTTCACAACAAATTCAAACAAAATAAAAGTAAGCCATGCTATTTTATTTCGACTTGGCGAGAAAAAGACGTGAATGCATTACACATGGAAATTGTTTACTCAAATCTATCACCAATGACAACACATTGCTTGGCACGAACAGAAGCTGAAGCCAAGGTTCATTCTTGGTAACAAAAATTTCAAAAGAAACAAAAGGGACTTTCTATATAACTGTGGCCTTTGACATTTTAGTTAAGCCTACTTTTAAGTTTCTTCACTAAAAGATTTACCTGACAGATAAGTGAGATTCAAAAACTTTTCGTCAAGGTTTTGAATTAGAGGTCAAACTAATGCTAAATAGAATCAAACATAAATACATTATATTATTTATTTATAGTAAACTTGTTTTATGTTTCTTAGTTTACATATTACCAGTTATAATTAATGTATTTATAATGTGTATGGTCAGGTAAACAATACATGTAACAACTTTTTCAGATTGTTCATAGTCATTTGTGACGACAAGTTGAGTTTGTGATTTGTATAATATCTGTCTTGACAATTTTCGTCATGTCAACAATTTGTGATGTGCATTAAACGCTAACAATTCAAATGTTACCTCCAAAGGTTTGACATTGTATTGTTTCATTGCAGAACCTCTTGGCGAGTTTTTAAATAGTTAGTTGGACTTATTTACCTTTTTTAGCTGTAACAATTATTTTTTCTGGGTGAGTTTGTAAATTTTAAAATTGCTCTTTTATGACAGCTGATCACATAAAAATTTTAATTTAGAACATTTAACCTCAATGTTTTTTTTATTTCTTATCCCGTTATACATGATGCAGCATATATAGTTTTACAAAATGAAATGCTTTTAACTTTTGAAATATTCATTATATGTTGCTAGACTTTTAGCACAAAGTACGTACAAAAATATTTGTTTAACAAGCTAGTGAAGTCTTATTTTATGTGATTCCATCTTGTCTTCACAACACTTTGAAGCCTTTGAACGACGGCATGCATGTTTTAAATAAGAATATTGTCCAATTTCTTTATCAACTTTGCCTTTAGAGACTAAATATTTCTGTGTGGAGTAGAGCATGTCTTTGTTTGAAGAATTGACTACACAGAGTATTCAATAAAATTGAGATCTGATGATGAAGGAGGTCATTCTAACTTGGTGACCAAGGCGAGACACCATTGATGTGTCACGTGACCAGTGCGACTCGTCACTCCGGACGTCCAAGGTGCGTCACCATAAGGGACACGATGGTCCTTTCGATCAACATTCTGTTAATTGTAAGTGGTTTTCCTGCTGTAAGAATCTGAGGTGGAGTCATACCTTATGAACTTCCCTTTGTAATTCAAATGGTATTCTGCTGAACGAGTTCTGAAATGACCTGCAAAAATATTAAACTTGTATTATTTGGTTATTATTAAAACCTTATGATTAATAACAATGTAATTAATAGTATGAATAAAAATGAAGTGAAAACTTGTAGCACTGAATATTGCTTTTATAGAAATGTTAAGGTTTCTCGTTTTTGTAATCTTGGAATAGACAAGTATTGTTTTGATTACACTATCGAAGGTCATCGCAAACCTGTATTAATGATAACGATATTAAAGTTCACGTTATCATTGATTGTATTCATTTTTTGACAAATGTGTTTCCCTGGAGTTAAGTCTGTTTGGAAAGTTTTAGATCTGATTGCTTGTTTCGTGTTAGCATTCCAATTATTGTATTTAAAATATCATGAACATTTATATAGTAAATAGTGTCTCATAATAGGAAAGTCATGCCACTTACATCTGTCAATAAAATTAATCGATCTGTAGGATTATTGTATATCAACAAATAATTATTACAATTCTATGATAGTCCAATTTATTGAACAAACAATTGTAATAAATTTAACGAAGCCCAATCTAGTTCAAGGCCGAGAATTTATGTTTTATGACTACAAACTAGTTCTTCTTATGTGGCCAATAGATCAACCTGCATTTGCAAGTCCCACTATCAACCATGTTGCACAAATTTACAATATTTAATTCAAACCCATCGTATAAGGCAAATTGTTTTATAGTTAAGTTGAGGTTGGTCAGAAGATGTTATTATAACGTTAAATATATTTTTTTCAGCCATAGTTGTAAAACTGACATCAAGCAAGCGTTGTGTATATGTTTCTTCTACCGTTCAGTATTTGATAGTTCAAATAATTTTATTTTAGAAACATTCATTTACTTAGTTGTATCAGATTCGGTCGAATTAAATGTTGTGAGAAGGCTGCTATAACATTTATATGACATTATCCAGATGTTTATACAAGGTTGGGTTCAATAATAACTCTAAGAGAAATGTTTTACATAACACCATCGTTGTATGAACGTTACAGGTGCTGTAGAATAACGTTGTAATGGCGTTATAAAAACATTTAAATTCCTATTGGGATATCTAAAATAGTTCTAATATTCAAACTTTATTGAAAATTCTTCTATATTGGTGGCACAGTTAGATTAGATTATTGAAACTTTAGGTGGTAATGATTGGTGTTACAGAATATATGTGTGCCACAAACATAAATGCGATAATCAAGATTGGCTTAAACATCCATATAAGGTTTTGCTCACTGTACTCTGTTGGATTTATAACATGGATATTTGTAGCTTTTATATGGAAGGTCTAATCGAATGTATTCGACCCCCTTCCTCGCTTTATTAAAACACTTTACGGCAACTACTCACTTCATGAGATGTGTACTCTAAGAATATGATGAAGGCATACGATACTTCCTCAAATACGTAGTAAGCTTAGCATGTCATTTAAGTGAAGCTAACCACGTTCTTCTCAAACCAATGCAAATGAAAGTTTCTTATCTTCTTGGTCATCATACAGTATATCACTTGTTCATCTGCCTGGCTGTGTAGGTTGGGATTCAGAGGCTATGTACAAATTTGGCCATGGACCAAGAGTTTTCATTCCATCTCCCCCTTGGACTCTGGGGCATTGGCCCCTTTATTTATATAATGAATAAATCCTCCTTGGACTCTATGGGTATGATATCATTTTCAGTACACTCTAGGTCTAGGGAATTCAAAAATGCAATATCATAAGAATACAGAGATGAACTCCCATCTATCTATTGGGTACGGAACAGGATAACACTCCTTGCTATTTGCTTCCACTCTTTATTAAACCCTACCATTATATATTATTACATTTTTATAGCACTTAGTACCCAAATATAAATATGTTTGCTAAAATCATTATTTCAATTAGATTTTGAGTATTAAAAATAATATACAAATTATTACCTATTTTATTGTTTGTTTTTTAAATCACTTCTAAAATAATTAACATGGTTATGTAAAATAAGCTAAAGGAAACACAAAAACACAATGGTTAGAAAAATCCAATAAGGTGTAGTATAAATATAACCATGAAATAAACAGTAATCTCGTGTTAAGTAAACAAATACTATTAGGTCCCAGTCGGAAATTATCGTTGTATCAACTGTAAAACGAGATACTTTAGAGTCAAGGCATGGTCGATTCAAGAATTTTGAATATGCCGTGAGTACCATTTAAGTAACTTTTAAGATATGGAAAACAAATTCTACTAAATTTATCTAAATGTTTAAGGATTCATTTGGTACTTGACTAGATTCAAAAGTATGTCAATAAGCAGAAACATCGATCAAAAACTACTCTGTTCATTTTAGTGCCGAGTTTTGACAGATAACGATATCAAAATCTATCCTGACAAATTTAGATGTAAATTTTGTTTGAAAACGAAATCAAAACTACTCTAAAAAGCTTATTTATTCAAATGGGAGACCACATAGCATTAAACGGCTAATTAATATCAAAAAAGTAGAAAACACGACGATAATTTTCCGACTGGCTTATAACTCCATAGATATAAATTTTAGAAAAAAAATTACTCGTGACAATATTGGAAAGAGGGTTATGATGAACACATTTTTTCACGATTTGTTTGTAACACTAGAATAAAAAGTTGTAATTTTATGTGACTTGAAAAAACAGAAAAAGTGTTTTTTTGGCTACAATTCCCTAAATCACCAATTGTTAATTGAAGTTCTCTGTATCTTTTCAAACAAAGAAATCTTTAACACTTATGGAGCATCCAGACTACGGACTAGACGACGCCGACGATGCCAGAGATACAACACCTATGGAAAGCTTTATTTTTATTTTATTGTCGGTTAAGATAGAGACAAGAAAAGTTTTCTTTCGGAATCTATCATTTTGAGTCTCACATTAAATATAAATATATTTATCAACATTTTAAGCAACATTAAGTATTTATATAATGTATTCAGATAAATGTTAAGTGGACAAAATATTTTATAAATCCTTATAACCTACGAGGTTTATACCATTTTATTAGAAAAACATGGAAATATATGGATCAACAATAGCACAAGTGAGGTAACTCACATTCAAACAACATAGAGCTTACCTCACTTGTGCTATTATCGTTCCATATACTCGTCATGAACTTTCTTTTGTATTTCACGTCATTCAATATGTACTGCTCTTTGAATTCTCTTTAATTAAATTATGTTATAACAATACTAGTACTTTCTTTGTGCATTATGACACATTAATATTTTATACTTCCATAAATTTATGGCAGCTTACATCAACTGATCGATCAGCAGTGTCTACTGTAAGCTTCGACGTTTGGCAGCATCAGTGCTTACAGTTGTACTCGTGTAGAGTTAGGACTGGTTATTTTCATGAAATGTGTGCCTATCTATAGAAGATACAAACAAAGATGAGCAGTTCTGATTTAAAAATTTATTTATAGAATGGCAATAACGACAGAAAGAGTACAGTGTCCGGTAAAGCTGTATAAAGATTATAGAATTGTACTGCCAAATGAAATGAAATGATGTAATGCTCATGTTTATAAAACAGTATAAATGGGCAGTATATATAAGGGTTTGTTCAAAGAACATTTGAGCTGTAAAGAAAATGCTAAGATTGGACTAATTGGAGGAATTGCTCAGTTTTGGTTGTCGTATATGGATCATATATTGCTCATTCCCAATGTCCTTTATACAGTTAACAATTAACAAAAGTTGGTTATTATGATCCTATAGCCAGCAGTTCTTCCAAAAATTATTATTTGCGGAGTAACAGCCAAAAACATGTTTGTTTATTATTTTTGAAATCACAAAAGTTTAAAGTTTTTTTTTTGAGGAATTACATAAAATTTAACTGAAAAAAAGTTCTTTATTATGACCCCTTACCAATATAATCTTGAGCATTTTTTTTCAAAATCAATATTTTTATTTTAAGTGTTTCAAAAATCTATTGAACACAAGTTGCCCATCATGACCCTCTACTAATCTTATCACTTGTGATTTATTTTCAAAAAAGTATATGTATATAGTACAACTACAGTATCTTCTTACTTCATCTATGTGTAGTAATTGTTTATTTTATAGGTATATCTCTACAAAACCTATCAGAATTTTTATAACCATTCTGTTTTTATGTTTCATAGAGTCTGTTTTACATAATTTTATTCTAGTCCATGATTTTTTTTAAAAGAACTTGAATGTAAATCGAGCATTTTCAGGACTTCTTTAAAAATAAAAAAATTAACAAAACAGAAAATAGTTTTTTTATTTAAGGTATTCAAACTTTGAGTGCAGTAATGACTATAGAAACCAAATGTATATTTTGTTATCAAGTTTTAAAATAATCAAATAATATATAGGACCAGGGTTGAATAAAGAGTGGAAGCATACTGTAGAATTGTGAACATTGTCTCATTCCATGGGGTCCAACTCTACGAATTCTTGAGAACATTACGTTTTTAAACTTCTTAGAGTCTCCTGAACATCATGATAGCATACTCATAGAGTCCAAAGGACGAACATGAAAAGCCCCTTGGCCAAGGCACTTAAATATTTTTCTGACGCTACGAAAACTTCCTCTGACTTCAAATGTCCCTTTCTCTGGCCACTGCTGCCTCATTGGAATCTTTCTACTACTTCGAAATGAAATTCTCAACATGATGAAAGAAACATTTTTTGTTCTAGAAAATTCCAACACACATCATCTACATTCCTAGGAGTGGGCGCCATCTTGAATCTCAGCTCTCTCTAGCGATAAGAGTAAGTTTGCAAGTTGAAAATTAACTTTGTAAGGTTATGCAACTGGAGCCACCGACATTGCAAAAATATTCATTTAACAGTGAGTGTGTGCGTGTATGGTTAATGTTATGTGAATACGTACATAAACGATTGCCTGTCTGTGTGTGAACTAGAGTGAAAAAGAGAAGGGGATAGTGTGCGTGCGCGTGTGTATATATATTCGCGTGTGTGTGTGTGTTTTTATGTGGAGGATAGGTACATGTATGTGTGTGTGTTATTGTCAACATAAATTATGGTTTTCAAAACAATAATTACATTAGCCAAACCAAAATACTAAGCATCTAACTAAAAAAAACTAGAGATACTTTTCTAAAATGAATGTAATGTGTAGAAATAAATTTTGAGGAGCAAACATTTAGAGAGCAACGTCAGGCAGTGTGGTGAGTTTGACGACAGTGAAACAAAATTCCGGCCAATCAACTGGTTTGAAAGGAATGCATCACAACAACTAAACCTCAAAAGTTCCAACTTGTCCTTTTTACATCATCAGATGTAACATTTTTCATTTCCTAGTTAAGGCTCATAGCTACTAACTTGAAGGCTAACTAGTGCAGCATAATGTAATTGTCCTTTGATTACAGCATAACTAATTCTAATTGCATTTTAGATCTTTGTATATGGCCATAATAAACCGAGGTCTTGTTTAACAAACCATAACTAAAGTGATTAGTTTTAGTCATTAAAGTTAAAGTTGTCTTCATAGAATGAACTAAAACTAAAGTGTAAGTAAAGCAATTCTCCAATCTTATTAGTCATAATAAAAACTACGCCGTGTTGGCCAATCAGAGCAAATGTTACAAAGGTATTGGACCTTTGAAATTGGCAAGTATTATTGATCTAGGTTGGAAGAGCATGTTTGATTGGTTTGAATTTGGCGCGAAAAAGACTTGGCGGCAAAATGCGACAAACTTTGAAGGTTTGGCAAGAAGAAAGGTTTGTGCTTTTGTGGTTTGTGGTTTTGTGTTTTTGCTTTTTTGTATTTTGTGTTTTTGTTGATTGATAGGAATTGATAAGAAACTTGTATGTATTTATATACATTTATAACAGATTTATAAATTAAAAAGTACTATTCTGGCAACAACCAACAAAAACTACTATTCTGGCAACAACTACTAAAAAGTACAGTTCTGGCAACAACTAATAAAAAGTGCTGTTCTGGAAACAACTAATAAAAAGTACTATTATGACAACAACTACTGAAAAGTACAGTTCTGGCAACAACTAATAAAAAGTGTTTTTCTGCCAACAACTATTAAGAAGTACTATTTTGGCGACAACTAATAAAAAGTACTATTCTGGCAACAACCAATGAAAAGTACTATTCTGGCAACAACTAATAAAAATTACTACTTTGGCAACAACTAACAAATCATTTGTTCAAACCAAATCATTAATATGCTTTATTTTTCCAAATTAATTTTACAGAACGTTAAAAAACAGTAAAATATCTTACGAGTTGTTTTAAATGTGGTGAAAACAAAATATCTCAAAAATATATGGATTAACAATAGCACAAGTGAGGTAATCCACGATCAAAAAACATAGAGCTTACCTCACTTGTGCTAATGTTGATCCATACATGGCACCAACAATTCGAACAGCAAATGTAGCCATTGTTATATAGTTCGCTCATATAATGGTTTCGTATTTGTTCATGTAAATTTTCGTACATTTTCATTTAAATATTGTACATATAAATGTACTGTATATTGTACATATCAACATACATTTCGTACTTATTGATAGAAATTTCGCACACAATAATATAAATTTCCTATACATAAAGTAGGTTTTGCACATTACTAACTTTCCATAGCTGCTCCCTTAAGTTGTTGAGATTTTGCTTTTGATAAAATATATAAAAACTGTTTAACTTAATTTAATGTTTATATTAAATTTTAATAATTTTTAAATGCATTTTTACAGAAAACGAAAAATGGAGGAACTTTCACTGTACGGCTCAGAAGAGATGTCATTTGGTATGAATTAAAAAAATGTATTAAGGAATTGTTTTTCTTTTGCAAGTTTATATTCCTATAAGACTAAAACCAGTGACAATAAACTAATATATTTCTAGTAATTTATATTCCTATAAGACTAAAACCAGTGGCAATAAACTAATATATTTCTAGTAATTTATATTCCTATAAAACTAAAACCATTGGCAATAAACTAATATATTTCTAGTAATTTATATTCCTATAAGACTAAAACCATTGGCACTAAACTAGTATATTTCTAGTAATTTATAAATCGAATATAAATTACAAAAATACTAGAAAATGTTAGTGAAGCTGGTAACACAGAACAACAACGAAACGTCAATCAATGTAATTATGATAAAATTTCTTCAGCCAATCACAATGAACTGATAGTGGTGACGTCACAGTCACGTGACTTATTCGTATATGTTGGTTGGTTGGTGTGTCTTTAAAAAAAACAACCAACCAACCAATATACCTCGAAGCAGTCACGTGACTGTGACATTACTGTGCTGGTAGTGATGGAATTGATTTAAATCAACATTGCAAATAATCCTAGTTACGTTTTAAAGGTTACTTAGATGGACAATAGCGCAAGTGAGGTAAGCCACATTCAAATAACATCGACCTTACCTCACTTGTGCTATTGCCGTCCATAACATTTCACCTCTTCACCAAACTCCGGATAAATCACAAAAATTATCGGCAGTCTTGCCACTGGCAACTTTAGTGATTTTCTTGCCACTGGCAACTTTAGTGATTTTTCTCCACAAGTTGCCAGTTATTGCTATATATATTATTTATTTATTTGTTCATGCTATTGTTTTTTATTTAATTTCAATAGTTTCGTGTATTTCATTCTATTGTATTTATTTCATTTTATTGTATTTGCTTACTTTATTTGTTTGACTTCATTCATTTATTTCATTTTATTTTACTTCATTCATTTATTTCATTTTATTGTATTTTATTTATTCCATTATATGTATTGAACTTTATTTATTTATTTGAAATGTATTTAATTTATTTATTCCATTGTATTGTATTTTATATATTTATTTGAATTATATGTTTTTTTAATTTAATCTATTTATTGTACTTTATTTATCTATTTTAATTATATTTAATTTATTTATTATAATCTATTTATTGTATTTTATTTATTTATTTGAATTATATTTTATTTACTTATTATAATCATTATTTCTAATTTTTTCTTATTACAGAAATGGACGAAACTACGATTTTCACTCCTGAAGATATTTTGTCCGTCATTGTAGAGTTTTGCCAATGGAGGTGAGCTTGATTCTTGTTGTTGTTGTTGTTGTTTTATTATTGTTGTTTTTTATTATTATTTATTAATTCTTCTTATTGTTGTTATTGTTTTACTATTATTGTTTTTTAATTATTATTTATTAATTATTATTATTGTTGTTGTTGTTTTAGAATTATTGTTT
>JARUHE010056872.1:0-15752 GCA_031471125.1 Archaeomysis grebnitzkii
ATATGTATTAAATATATATATATATTTACATATGTACTTACATATGTATTAAATATATATATATATTTACATATGTATTTACATATGTATTAAATATATATATATATTTACATATGTATTTACATATGTATTAAATATATATGTAAATATATTTATGGTGACGAACGCGCCTAATAAGGTAGTTTATATTTCCTTATAGATTTAGGCCTAGAATAACTTGAAAATTTCTTATGAATGTTCACAATTACAGCAAGTACAAGAGGTCGAGTCCTGAGCTTAACCCTATAGCGCCCATTGGGTCTTTTAAGTGACGTTTCAAAAAGCTTATTTTCAGTGCAAACATTGTTGTGTTATAGATCTTATGACATAAATAATTTGGGCGTTATAGGGTTATTGTCAAAAGGGCCTTCAGAAATTTTCAGACATTTTTATAACACTTGCTCTAAATTTATTTTGTACAATGTTTCAAAAATTTAGTAAACAATTGTAATATTTATTGAAATCAGCCTTACTGCATTGTTTTTAGACTAATGTTAATACCCATTTTAAATTTTGTTATTTTTTTAAATGCAAAAAATATAGCTACTTGAAATTTCTAAATTTGGAGAACGTATGATGGAATATAATTTTTAGAGAACAATAAAAGTTGTCCTCATTTGACACACTGCCAACAAGTTGTGAAAACAATTTTGAAGGTCAAAAATATCATTGTTTTTTGCACACTGCTGTAGTCCAACAAAAATATGGTAAATGTTAAGAAGACCGGCCCAATTGTACGACAGCGGCATATTTTTGGAAATAATCGTTGAACAGCGCATATTACCTCGAACTATAAACGAGGTTTTTTTGATAAAGTATTTATAAATAAATAAAATAAAGGCTAAATAAATTAAAAAATAAAATAAAATACATATAACCGTGTTTTCTTCTAATTGTGTGTAATTATTATGTACTATAAAACAGCCTCCAACTATCGGTTGTGACGTCACGCCCGGCTAACGTCATATTTTCAAATAGGACTTAGGCTACATAAACCAGTATTTAGGTAAATTTTAGCATTATCTTGACCCACCAAACAAAACCTAACCTGACTTTACTCCTCAAATGGTTTTCGGTGGCAATAAATACTATTTATGGAGGTGCAACAAATTTAGCCTGTCTTGTTTTAAAATATGACATCATCCAGGCGTGACGTCACAACTGTTATACATATAACAGTAACCAGACGTATGATTTACCCTCTATATATTGTTGTAGTTACTTTAATATTGCATCTATTTCAATAATTTGTAGCTTAATGGACATATTTCATCATATTAAAGTTTTAATGAAAGCTATTTTTGATAAAAACTATAGAATGAAATGCAAAATTGGGCCTGTTAAGATTAACCAATTAAGCTAATGGTGATAAACACTACAATTGCAGTGTGCCAGTTTTAAAATGACCAATTCTGGGAATTATAAAGTAGTGATGGTTTCAGTAAAGTGCATCAAGAGTGTCCTCTAGATTTTTTCGGAAAACATTTTTCATAATTTCTGGAGCACTTTTTTGATCAGAAACTTGTACTAATGATTGTAAATATTAAGCACAACCAAAAACTATGTTTCCACTCGCAAAATATTTTTTCTCTAAAAAGTTAGATGTGCTTTAAACAAATATGAATGTTAAAGTTGGTTGAAATGAAGATTCAAGTCCCTAAAGAGTTGAAATTTTTACTTCCTTGCACTCGATTCACTGGAATTAGCCAAACATCTGGTTTTCAACAGTTAGGAAAAGTCACTAAAACCACTAAATTAGTTCAGAAAACCACTAGATCTCAAATTTCAACTCTCTTTAGGGACTTAAATCTTCATTTCCACCAACTTTAACCTTCATATTTGTTTAAAGCACATCAAAATCTTTAGGAAAAAATATTTTGCACAGAAATTGGGAGCACACCATGCTCATGCAATACTTGAATTGCTGTTTTGATAAAAGTTGAACACAACTGGTAGGTTGTGTAGCACGCTGTATGAAAACTGCAGTATTTAAAGAAAGTTTAGCTTTATTGTGACCCAAACAAAACTAACCTGACTTTGCTCCTCAAATGGTTTTTGGTGGCCATGGCAGTTTTTGAACTCTAGACCGGACATGTTTACATTTCCATAAACATAAGGGAACTGCCAAGTCAGCAAATTAAGGGGTTGTATCTCCGCGGAGTAATACATGGTACTATTAGAGTTGGTTGGAAATTTTTAATGTTGTTTCAATTGCTATTTCATTATCATAATTTACCTTTAAATTTAAATATGGTTGAAGAGCAGCTATTGCAGTTTTCCAACTCTAAACAGGACACGTTTCCATCTCCACAAACGTAAGATGGATTGTTTTACCGGCTTTGATTAGCTCGGTTTTCATTTTTAACCCTTTTTATGCTACTTAGTTATTGTATTGTAGTTTGAAAGGGCTGAATACCCTCCGGGTGCATCGCTGGGCATTGGCCTGGTTATTTATATAATCAATCAATCCACGGAGTAATACATGTTACGAGTTGGCGGGAAATTTGAAATATGGTTTTAGGCATCCGAAGTAAGCATTTCTATTTTTCTGTTATTATAAGTGAACATAGATTTCTGCCACAAGCAGATTTAAAACTTTTAAGGATAAAAAAATGATTTAATTTCGTGCATTTTCTGTTATGCCTTTAACTTTAATAATTTTATAAATATAATATTTATTAAAATCAATCCTACTGCACTTTTTCTAAATATATTTGGTCAAAACTTTGGACATGGCTAATAGGCATTTGTTTTTAAAATCACTTAACAAAAGGCTTAAACACAATAAAATACATATGCTCCCATGGTGAGAAATTAAAAAATACAGTATAATGGTAATTATTTGATAAATAAATGGTTAAAATTAAAGTACTTTTTCAAATTTAAGTACTTTTTTTATTTTTTTTTCAAAATTCAAGTACTTATTTTCATTTCACTATGAATGCTTTATTTAACAGTTTTACATACGTGAGAATCAAGTTAAGCTCTGTTTGGTGAGTTCATATAGTGCCCCCTTTTTATACAATTAAAGTATTTTTTTTTAAAGTACCATTTGGTACCATTTCTTAGCTTCTAGTATTTCCCTTACTCAAACTGAAGTGTACAGTTCTCATTAAATGTCTTGGTTTTATTTTTTATTTTTAATTACATTTTTGGCTAAACTTTACTTTAGATCCCTTAATCAGATCTAGCAACTTTAACAAGAAAGTACTATCAATTTTGGAAGGTTTTTAGTTGTTCAATGTTAGACCAACATAAATCATAAATAAAGGTTATGTCAGGTAAGGTAGGGTACTATTTCACAAAATAAGTAAAATGTTAATGTTTTTAATGTTCAGTCCCTTTAGTACCTTTTTTAGCGATCTAAAGTAAAGTTTTGCCACATTTTTTTAATCGAGCATTACGTTTGGAAAAAGCTCTATATAGGTTTTATTTTTCCGTCGTCGTCTGTGCCTGAAAATCAATTAGTGTTTAACAATTTTGTTTTAGAGTTGTTTGTCTTGACTTTCCAGTCAATATTGTTATATTTTTTATAAAATGAACAATTACGGAGTTATAACCAAAAAACCCTCAATTTTTAACTCTAAAAAATTTCAGCAAAAGTTGCTTATAATGACCATCTAACAAACATTACCAAGAATAATTTTTTTCATAAAATAAATATTTATTGAATTATAGCATGCAAGATTGTAGGTCATCTATGGCTAGTTTAATGTTATTTTTAACAAATTTTATTGAACTTGAAATTCATGGTTAACAAAGATTTTTATTTGAAGGTTTAGAGAAGCTTATTTAAAACAATTATATAATAATATAAAGAATTGTATTAAAAAATAAAAACATTTTAGAAACTGTTAACGTACAAACACAGCCTTAAATGCACAGCATTTGACCGTACTTCTTTTTTTGGTGTTAAATAAACTAACTAATTACCTACAAATCGGGTAAAACCTTTCCTGACATCAACACTTTTGGAGCTACAGGAAGTTTTCAGAAGGCAAAATTAGAGTTTAAAAATAATTAGTTTAGTTTCAATCGCAAATAAAACTAACTTTATAGCATTAAAGTCAAATATGATGCTGTCAATTTAAAGGACAAGCAATCCCAATATTTGATTTTGTAGAGATTTAAATGGGTTCAAAAATACAAAAAAATGGCGATGGACCCATTCCGTCTCCTGTTACCCTACTCGACAATTGCACAAATTTAAAAACTTTATTTGTTAGAAACTTGTTTTAAAAATATTTCTATAAATTGTTTGAAAGTGTATTTTGTGAATCGCCTATAATTAAAAATCCTAGATTGACATCCTGCTCTGATCAGCAAGGTGTTAAAGAATTATTTTCAGCTCTTAACATTCTTTTGTTGTTGAAATAGGTTTGTTTATGATTTTTTGGGTATTAGCTTATTTAAAAAAATACTTTTATACCTACACTCCAAGCTGGCACCTTTAAGTAATGGTGGCAAAATTTGTTTGCATGAATATGGACATAAACAATTGGTCAAAAATGGGTGGAGCCCGTATTTATTCACTAATTTTGAAAACTAATTAAAAGAAACAATTGAATCTCAGTAAACACAACCTAACTTGACTACTGTATAGTAAAAACACAAATATATAAAACAATAAAACTGAAAAAAAAATAATTGAAAAATATGTTTCAAAATTATCTACTCCATAAGCCTCACCCATTTTTGAGACTAAACTTTTGAAGTTGAATATTTGTGCAAACAGACTTCAACCATATTGACCGTATTTGTTAAATAAATTAGCTTGCATTGCTGTATATATATTTTAAACTGTTTATCTTGATAAAGTGTCTATAATGTACCCTAATCAACTCTAGTTAAATGCTTGTGATGCAGGGCATTACTATTTTATTCAAGCTGTTCAAGAAATCAATAACTTTAGAAAATTGATGGTGACAGAAGTCAATGCTTAGTTTGAATAGAATGTTTCAAATCTAGTTTAAAAACAATGTCAATTATCTGTTTAACAATGTTATCAATAATAATCTCTTGAAAACTGCTCCCTGGTGTTTTCAAATTATGCTTCTTTGAGAACCTAATCAGAACCATTGATCAATAAGTGATAAAATAGTAATGCCTGCTGTTGTGTCAAATCAATGTTGTAGGTTAGAATCTTGTCTTAGGTCGCGTTTTCAACCGTACTTTTTCTTTATTTAAAATGCATTGATACAATGTTACACAATTTTTATTGAATCGGGGAAAAGTAGATTTAAAAAAATTGTATAAAATTGTGTCAATGTGATTTAAATCAAAAAAAGTTTGGTTACGAATGCGATATAAATTGAATAAATATTTTCCTGGATACTTATCAATTAATTTGTGCATTAGATGTAGAACTTGTTGTGAATATCAAGGATCTCGGACCGGGTGTTGCCAAGGGCGACATCATCGAAATTTACCATCAAGATGAGGACGATAGGTTACCTCGGCTGCTTCTTCAAATCCCGAAGTGCAACGATGATGCCAATGTACAGAGAGGTTCGTATTTTTGTCTTTATTTTTCTTAATTCTGGACTGAATTTTTCTTGGTTTTCTTAATTCTGAACTGAATTTTTCTTGTTTTTCTTAATTCTTGACTGAATTTTTCTTAATTCTGGACTGAATTTTTCTTGTTTTTTTGAATTCTGGACTGAATTTTTCTTGTTTTTCTGAATTCTTGACTGAATTTTTCTTGTTTTTCTTAATTCTGGACTGAATTTTTCTTGTTTTTCTTAATTCTAGACTGAATTTTTCTTGTTTTTCTTAATTCTGGACTGAATTTTTCTTGTTTTTCTGAATTATGGACTTAATTTTTCTTGTTTTTCTTAATTCTTGACTGAATTTTTCTTGTTTTTCTTAATTCTTAATTGCAGTTGCCTTATTTTTCATAGCATAATTTTTAACTGGATTCTTATTTTTTTAATTGTTAACTGCATTCTTATTATTAAGCTGTGTTTGGAAAGCACGGCTTCAATAAGTGACTTCCGGTTATTTTTGTTGGGACAGTTTTTGACTTTGCCAATTTATCAAATTCATGATTAACCAACATTTTTTTTTGAAGGTTCAGAGATATTGTTTTAAAAATATGGAAGAACTGTTAATATAATAATAATTGTATTACAAAGCTACACAATTTTAGAAACTTATTTAACACACACAGCTTTTAATGTAGCATTTACTCTTACTTGTTTTTCCTAATTCATAACTCCGGTTTCCTTATTTTTCATAATTATTAACTGCATTCTCATTATTTTTCATAATTATTAACTGCATTCTCATTATTTTTCATAATTCTTAACTGCATTCTCATTATTTTTCATAATTCTTAACTGCATTCTCATTATTTTTCATAATTATTAACTGCATCCTCATTATTTTTATACATAGACAAGTTTCCAAATAAACCAATCTGTTTCATCGGCCTAACATTGTCGTTGCATAATTGTTGACCAATTAGTGGACAGTTTGTACACCAATGATTGGCTGAAAGGTTGTGATGTCATCAATGCTGAACAGTTTTGAGGAGGTTTTCCAAATGTTTTGTAAATAATTCACAACTATGAAAGTATATTTTGTTTATCTTAAATGTAATATGTAATATGTAATTTAATGTATTTTAAATGTTCATGAACTATGAAGATATCTTTTAAATATTTGATTTTTTGTGTTTGGAAATGCATGTTTCTTGCTACCTAAGAATATTATATTCTTAATCCACACCTAATGTCATCCCATGTTTTTTGTTTAGTTGACACTGAATACCTTCCAAATTTTTTTCGTCTACTGAATATATATTCTAGTTTTTTTGGTTGATATAGAAAAATTATTATCTAGTTTAGCTCTTTACCACAGGCCCATAAGTTCACACACTTTGAGTGGTCTATAAAAAAATAAAAATAAAATAAATTTTACAATGTGTTTGCATTGAAAAATTTAAAGTGTCCTTCATTTCTAAAATTAGTCATCATATTACAACTCAAATATCTTACCAGAGACATGAGGCACCAGTCTATGAGTTACTGTTGTTATTGTTATTAAGGATTTGAAGTTTTATTTTTTTTCAAAAATAAACTTCACATTTTTTTTTATTTTAGAGCAATGATCATTTAAAAAATGAAATATATGTATCAAGAGTAATATATCTTGAATAATTTTTTTTGTAACCTAAAACCAATCCTCTGAAATTAACAAATCTATACAAAACGGTTATTTCATGTCTCTCCTATAAACCCATATATTAGTTTAGTTTCTTACGTTGATCAACAATAACAAGTGATATAATCTGTTAGTTGAATGTGGGTTACCTCACTTGTGCTATTGTTGATCCATATTTACTTTTTTAAAATAAACAAAGTGTCAGTTTGTTCTTCTTAAAAAAATTATTCCATCTGAATACTTTTTAGTATGGTGGAACCGTTGATACAATTGGTAAGATTATTATAAATTATAAATTATTAAGATTATTACAAATTATTCCAGATACAATTTCTGTGGAGCAAAACATCGTTTCACAATTCAAGATGAGGTCATACTTTGATGTGATCGTGAACAAGGTCGAACCAAAAGACGTTTCTCTCGACCTCGTCGGCTTGACGTTCAAAGACCAGTATCTGAGTAGGTCTGACATGTGGAGGATAAAAAAAAGCCTGACCGATACAATCGTTTATAAGAACAAAAAAATTGAATTTTGCTCCGGTGCAATTCGGCTGCAAGTCTACGAAATGTGGTCTACGGGCGAGAAGGTCGCTTGCGGCTACATTAACGAGGACACCAAGATAGTCTTTAGATCATCCACGAGTATGGTATATTTGTTCATTCAGATGAGTTCGGAAATGTGGGAATTTGACCATCACGGCGATTTGTATTTCGAAAAGGCCGTCAACGGTTTCCTCTGCGAACTGTTTACGAAATGGAAAAATAAAGGAAGTAATCATGAAGTGACCATTGTATTGTTCTCTCGGACTTATTACAAAGCGACTTGTATAGACGAATTTCCGATTGCCGTTCGAGATTGCATTCTTGAAGATAACTTTGGAAGATTTTACGAAGATTTTTATAGAGTTGTTGTTCAAAATGAAAGGTTCGACGATTGGAATCCAGTCTTAACATTATTGCGGAAACATTTCTATGATTACCCAAAAACTGTCCTACATAAAGGAGACATGCCAGAGGGCATAAACTCAACGGCCTCACAGGGAAACTTTCTTGAAGTGCTCAACATTTCGCTCAACGTCTTTGAAAAACATTTTGTCGACAGAAGTTTTGACAGGACAGGTCAGATGTCGGTAGTGATCACACCCGGCGTCGGTGTCTTCGAGGTAGATCGCGAGTTGACAAACATAACCAAGCAGAGAATAATAGACAACGGAGTCGGGTCGGATCTCGTATGTCTGGGAGAACAGCCTTTACATGCCGTTCCTTTGTTGAAGTTTCACAAGCAACGGGGCAGCATTAGAGCAGATGATTATAGTATGCCCCACACCTGGATAAATTTGAGTTTTTACTCGTCAAATAAAAAGACTCCGGGTTCGTACATTCCAAGGATCAAGGTACCGAAGGAGGTAGTTGCTATGGTAACAACGGGTAAGATAAATATACCAGCCAGCAATATGATAAGTGTGCACGAAGAGTCTCCCATTCCAAACTCCATTCTCGATTACGATAATTACGACGCCCAGGTCTTCAAGTTGCCAAATAATCAAAATAAAAAGTACAGTAGTCTCCAGAGACCCATTGCAAGGAAAAAAACGATGAGCCAATGCTCTTCCCAACCGCCCCCGAATCGGCTAACGATACAGCGAAAGTACTCCGATCCCGAGCTCTTTCGAAGTATTGAATCCGTGCCGGGTAGTATTGGCCAAGCTGCACATTCCGTTAGTAATTTATTTGCCAAATCTCCAGCCATAAACATCCCAGCTAGAATAACCGAGCACAACATTTCTCATTCTTTCGGTGCCTTGAACATCGAAGGCGGCAGTGCAGCCAGGCTTTCCAATCAGATCGATGAGGAGTTGTGCTCTTCACTGAAGATGGGCGGCAGCAGTACCGGAACGTCGCCGTGCGATCCTCAATTTCCGGCAATTACCGCGAAAGTGGCCACCATGCAGACCGGCCGGTCGTTGATAAACCCATTTGATCCTTCCCACATGAAGATCAAACGAACTTCCAACAGACGGAGATGGATCCACATCTTCCCCAAAGATCCGACAGGGCTGCTCATCCAACAACATCATCACACTAAGAAGTCTCTGCTGAACGAGAACGACGTCGCCACGAGCAATGATGGCGACGAACTGTCCATGAAGGAACAGGCTGGTGACACCCCTTCGTTGAAGAGCAAAAAACATGCGACACTCATATGGGGAGCCACAGGGGAACAGCAATGGAATGCAGCCATTACGACAGGTGAGAGTTTTGTTATTATTTGAATTTGATTTGAATATGTACAAGCAATATGGTAAAGATGCTTGAAAATTTTCGATTTTCAATCGGATGTATGCCGGATCTCGAATCTTTTGATAGCCTAAAAATTTCATATTTTTTATTTTATAATTGCAAGTGATTTTTTTTTAAATTTTTTTTTTGGTTATCTTATTGTTGCAATGTCTTATCCTACCAAATATTCCTTAATTTTTTAGATTTTTAATAACTTTGAATGTTAAAAGTGTATTCTTTTCATCTAAATATATTACCTTGTGCAAAATTTTGCTAGTTTAAATTATTTTGATGTTAGTAAATCCTCCTTGTCATTGGTGAAAGCCAAATAGAGCTGCTGTAGTGTTTTGTTAGAATTCAGTGCCAAGTATAGGCCAATTTATTAATATATTCACTCTAATGCTTTGTATAATTATAATTCTAAGTATTTGTAATTTCTAACAAAATGTGTAACATTTCAGGTGTGGATTGGAAGAGTTTAACACTTCCGGCTTGTCTGCCAATAACAACCGATTACTTTCCCGATGAAAGGAGTTTGAGAGTGGAACACGAGGTTGCCTCCGATTATGGAATACTTCCCGGAGAAACCGCAGAGTTTTTGACACACGGCACAAATCCAAAGGCACTGACGACATCGCAGGTCTTCGACGAGTTGGTCTCCCAAAGACTTTCTCAGGTATTTCCCCTCGCTTTTGTTGCCTTCTCTCCTTTCATCATTACTCCCCTTCCTCCCCCTTCCTCTCCCTTCCTCCCCCTTCCTCCCCTTCCCTCCCCCTTCCTCCCCCTTCCTCTCCTTGTGATGAATAGCCATAGGGGGCAGCACCAGAAATAGGCCTTTTCATTTAACTCCTATTAACTCTCTCGTATCTCTCTCCCTCCTATTATTCTCGTGCTGAATACCCTCTGGGTGCAGCACCGGGTATAGGCCCATTTATTTATATATTCATTCCTCCTATTATTCTCAATAAATACATTCATCAACTGACATTGTTTTAGTTTATTCAATCTGTTTTAAAAGTTTTAATATAACATTTCAAATTAGTTTGTAATAATCTTCCTCTATTTTGATGAATTTAAAAATAAATTGGATCATTATGCTGGCTATGCAGAATTGTAGATTACTGCAACCCTTTGCTGATATGTGCTGTCTGGTCACATCAACATCTACACTCTCAATTGCATTCCACTGGCTAGATGTGCAGTTGTAAATCATACTTATTCAAATCATAAGATTGTTTTGTTTGTATCTCTGTAAAACTGTTTTTAGCAAAAAGTAAAAGCATCGTTTTGGTAACATGCAAGGTTGTTAGCTTGATAACCAGTAGAATGACATATCTCCTTTGGTGAATTTAACCACATTGAACTGAAGCAAGATTATTTCTCCTTCTTCAATCTTTATTCCAAAAATATTTACCAGACAAATCTTCTTAATTGAGCAAGACAATTATTCTTAGGCAAGAGTGTTTTAAAAAATCTACAAATGTGTTTCATAAATTTACACCCTTGCAAACATGTCTTGCAGAATTTGTGCAAGTTCTTGCAAGAATCATGCATGGTTCTTGCCCGAATTCTTCAAGATATGCTTACAGGGGCATGTATTTTCAAGTTAAAAACTTTCAGGGATTCCAAATCTGTGTGGATCAAGAGCCAAACATTGAGGATGGCGTCAACCTGAACGTCGCAAATTCTCCAAGGTTTGGCGGTGTGGGGTCGCTTTTTCGGTCGCAGTCCATGCAAGAAGACAGCACTCAAGAATACAGATTGTCTATTGGTCGGGTATACCACAAAATCAAGTGCAATGGCACCTCCATCCATGTCAGCATTTATAGGCCTAGGTGTGTATTTGTTAAATAAAAATATAAGAGATGGTGACCATGTGAATAGGAATGCTGCATAAGCAAATCTTTGTCATTGATTTGAGTCCACTCTAAGGCTACTTCATGGAGATTTGAATGTGGCTGTATTCCCTTAAAATCTCGAATGCTAAGCTTACCTTGGCTTTGAGAGCGTGCTGTATGATGTTGGCTGCATATCTTTAGGGTACACATCACTTGATGTGGGTAGTAATATTAAGGTTGATATGTGAAATGGGGCAGAGATTGGTTAAGTTCAATTTTGGGTATTCTAAGAAAATATGTATTAATTACATAAAAGTTACAAATGTTCTAGTTTAGCTTAATTACATTTTCATCCAACATTAAACAATATTAAATTAGTAATATTGATGATCGACTTCTTATTAAAAGTTGATTCTAAAAGCCCTTGTGACATTAAAGCAAGAGATCTTGAATGTTTTGAATAAAATTCACTCGAACTGAGTTTTCACAACTCCCTTCCAGAAATAGGTCTAGATGTAGCCAGTCTAAAATATTCACTAAGTGAGATTTCTTATTTTACAAGTAAAAGACTAGTAAAAATGATAAACTATTAGTAAACACGAGCTTATGACTTATTTATGTGAATGAAACTTTGAACTACCGCCCTCAGGCTTGCATGGTTTGCTCTTCAAATCACATGAACAATGGGGCCTTGTCCAACTGTACCATCCACATTCATGCGAGTTGATTGCAGGCAATAGCTTAAAATCTTTCATCTTAATGCCCTTAAATTCTTAAGTGACAGGTCCTGAATATATTTCCAGAAAATGACAATAATTGGTATCCTCTGAACATGAGTTTCCCCAACTTTCATTCAACCCTGCTTCTATTACAACTTCAATAAGAATGATGCATCCCTCAAACTTATTACGGCATCATAGAAAATATCTAGTTGAAATGTAACTTAAAAAATAAACGTTTTTTTTTTACGGGAAAAATAATGCTAAATAACTTCAAGACATGCCTCAGTTTCATTACAATTTTCAAATGAGCGATGCTTGCCTGTATTGGCTGAAGTAAAATAAGTTTACTTCCAGCTATGAGATCCTACTTGGAAGCACTAATTTTGCTTTTGCTTTCAGGCATCCGTATGCACCGTTGCAGAGGAGATACATTTATAGGTTTCAAGCACCTGACATGAGAAAGTACGAAGTAGCGAGGGCAGAGTTTGCAACTGAACGGTTGGAAAAATACAAGTGGAGCTACCTCGACAATTACATTGTGACAAGAGGCGAAAGTGTAGAATTCCCAATTGAAGAGGTGAGTCAAGTTTTGTTTATTTATATGTGAAAAAATTATTTTTTCCTGTTGTTGATTTGGGTTCAACATGCATTCAACAGCATCTAATTTTGTGATGTTTCATCCAAGGCATTTACTAATTACTGATGTACTGGATATGGATTGTTCCCATCCAACCAGATCCAAATGTCGGATTCATTGCCAGTTATCCTACCAGATTCGGGATATCCAGAAAAATGGATATTTTATTATACTTATACAAAAAGACTATTTAAATACATACTAATTAAATGTTTTACATTTTAAAAGAACCTTCTAAGTAGATCACATTGCAAAAAAATATGTATTTTATTACCGGATTTTACCAAATCTGATATCGAGGTATCATGAAAACTGGCCATACTGGACATCTGGAAAAATCTCCTATGACCCAGATATCTGGCTGGATACATCATTAATACTAATATTGACAAATTTAGCTTAACTTCCCTAGCAAACTGTAAGGCTGTTGAATACTTCTTATATTCAAATTTGCTGGTGGAAAGAATTTTTTTATTTGAGTTTATTTAAATGAGAAACTTAAAGGTTAAAATGTAAATTTTTTGCTTTCAGAACATGAAGTACTGGCGGTTCAGAATATTCATTGTTCCTGATGTACATCAATCCGTGATCAAAATGTTGGAAAACAATCCAAACAGTCCTTGTGATATCTATGCACCAATCCCCATTGAGGATCAAAAGAAAGCTATCGACAGTCTGATAAAGTTATTTGATTTGATACATAAAAGGAAGTGTGAAGGGGCTGGTCCTCGTAAGAGCAAGACGGCTATTTTGCATCGGGAAAGACTGGGCAGCAACAAAATGTCCGAACGTCCCGGTCGCATCGGTCCCAAAATGTCGGACATTAGTCAGTACGACAATAGTAATGAAGAAGCCGATTCGAAATATTCTCTTCAAATGGAGACGTCGAAAAATGAGAGCGAAGACAAGTTGAATATTAGTTCTAACTATTCCGTTATTGTAGACCAGATGAAATGTGGAAATAAAGGACTCAAGTTTCTGAATTGGCAGTGTGATCTTCCCCCTTTGACGTTCTTGTCGGCCGATGCTACTTCTTGGGTCATAAAACACATTGATGGAATATCCAATGAAGAAGAGGCAATTACATTGTTAGATGGTCTTGTGAAAAAAGAGTTGCTCTGTCATGCATCTGGCAAAAAGAATCATCCGTACATTCATGGATTTTATTTGTTTTATATAGTGGGAGATCAAGAAAGTCCTTGGTATGATGGCTGGACTTTTCATAATAAGTTTCATGAAGTTTCAATAGCATTACTTGATCACAAACAGCCTGAAGCATCTGCCTTATCTAATTATCCAGTGTGTCCACCATTCCTGCTACCAAATTTAATCACGCCACCGTTCCAGAGAAAAACATCTCTCCCTTCGGGATTGAATCTGTACGAAATGGGTCGATTGGACATAGATAGTAAAAGCGAGAGATGGGAATGGGGTCATGTCAGTTATCATGCTGAATATTCTCCTTCAAGAGCTTTCGAAATAATTGTAGAATGGTTATGTGCCACAGGAACTGTACTTGCAGAGATGATTTCCAATTGGCAGAGAAAATCGAGAACGGCCGAGTCAAATCTACATCTGTTTCCTGTACCATGCGATCCTTTTGCCTCTGCCTACTCCTATCAGCGTAATCCTTTGCGAGGACCTATCGTCATAACACTTGATGTTACATGCTTAAGAGATGGGAAAAAGGAACCATTTGAACAATTTCCTATACAAACCTGGCCTCATCGGATGTTACTATTTCAAAACGTCATATTAGAAAGATTTGGATTTCTACCTTATCTTACGAAAAGTTCTTCACCCTTTCAGAGTCAATTTGTCCATTTCACTGGAAATATGTTCGTAATGGTTGAAACACCTGGCCTGGTAGCACCTCACAACCAAAGTAAATCTAGTCTAGCAAAATCTACACCTTTTGGTTCTGCGGTGGAATCCGAAACGCACGGATTTCTATGGATATTCAATTACATGCTGACCAAACGATGGAAGTCTGTGACGTCTGGTGACGAATTGCTAGGAGAAAGATTTCTTCAAGATTTTAGAGATTTTTGTTCGAATAAAAATGGAAGACTAAGAAATTTGTGGGACTCGTATGTCACTCCACAATCGCTCAATTCTAATTTCTCATAAAATAATGTTTTGCTATTAAAAATTGTATTTTTACATTTCTCGATTTTTTTTCCTTTTAAAGCATTAGTTTTGCACAAACTAAAAGCATCTTCGGATCAGAATATATGGATCGACAATAGCACAAGTGAAGTAAGTTCTGTTATTTGAATGTGGGTTACCTCACTGGTGCTATTGTTGATATATATATGCAACTTCAATACTCCAGCACATTGTAAATTATGGTCATTTTTATATTCAATCTGTTCTTATTACTTAATGTTTTTACACAAAATCAAGAAGGGTTAATCTATACATTGCATACCGTAAAAAAAGACCATCAAGCAACAAATTTATGTATATTTAAAAATTACTTACCATGTGTAGTATGGCCTACATTATAAAATTTAAATTAATCTTTGTTTATATAAAGGTTATATTTAACTTGTGAACTTTAGATCTTTACATGAACATAAATTAGGTAGTAGTTATCAACTTTATAAAGACACGAGTGTTAAGATTTTAAATCAACATGTTGATTATTTCCAAACAACCGATGCATCCATGCATGGCCATTGTCAATCACTAAATGCAAATTAATTTCTAAACTTTGACTGATTCCAAGTTTTTAAATTAGTTTTTTTATACATTTATAAGATAAAATAAATTACTTGGTAAAATGTAAGTTCTCTTTATTCATCATTATATGTGGAACATAAAAAAATTTGCTGTTGGTCGTCACTTGTTATTGCACAAAAAAATTGGACATGGGCTACATTTTAACATTGATGTGTATTGTTCTATTAGGGTGAGTTAACGAAGATAGTCTTATTCAGACTGATTGACTCGAAGATCATCACCCTTAAATGTTAATTATTTAATGCTTTTTATGTTTCAATGATTAATTGTGCATTTTCAATTTATTTTTTTTATATCCCACAAATTAAATTATAATTAACCACAAAA
>JARUHE010056983.1:0-12285 GCA_031471125.1 Archaeomysis grebnitzkii
ATTATTGTTATTTTTATTGTTCTTATTATTATTATTATTATTATTATTTTTATTATTTTTATCGTTATTATTATTATTAATGGTTTTATTATTATTATTATTATTATTATTATTAATATTTTTATTGTTATTATTATTATTAATGGTTTTATTATTATTATTATTATTTTTATTATTATTATTATTATTATTGTTGTTTTTGTTGTTTTTATTTTTATAGTTGTTCTTATTATTATTATTACTATCGTTATTGTTGTTATTTGTATTGTTTTTACTCTTCTTATTATTATTATTACTTCTTTGTTATTATTTGTATTATTTTTCTTCTTAATATTATTATTAGTCTTGCTCTACTGTTATTTTTGTTTTTAGTACTGTTCTTGACAAGTGAATAACGAGAATGTACAAATATAGATTAACCTATCCTTAATTTTTTGATGAAACCACAACTTTTTACATACCATTATATTTTCCAGACATTAGGAAGGAAATTTTATACTAATTAATGCTCTCAACTGTCCAGAGTTCGATCTTGAATCCAAGCTGAACAATAGATAAGGCTTTATTGCTCACGTTGCTTGAAGAGCGAAACCTGGACGGCTGAGGGTAATATTAAAAAACTTCATTCATGTTATGCCTAAAAAATCATACAGTAATGTTCAACGTAGGTACATATATAGGAGGTATGTAAATTAACTAAGTATTTTGATGAAATTGAAAATTTTTATGGAAGTTTCGATTGAATTAATTTGACCATGTTCAAATCATGCTATGCACAATTTTGAGTGGAAGAGCTAGACTTTGGCATCCGCGTTCTCCAGATTTAACTCCCATGGATTTGTTGCATGGGGCTTTATCAAAGCAAAAGGGTATCAGCAAAAAATCTTAATTTACTAAACTTAAAGAACGCATACGTTCCGCAGAATTAGACATAACACCCTAAATGCTCCACAAAGGTTTTTCGTAATGCTAAAGATAGATTTGAAATGTGCAGATATATGGACGTACAACATGTTGAGTCATTTAAATAAAGTTTGTCTTTTTTAAGTGTTGATTAAATTTTGTTTTTTCTTTTGTTCATAATTTAGCTGGACAAATAAAAATCAAATTGTTTTGTGTTTTAACTATCATTAAGAATGAGTTTTGAAATGTATAAGGACATCCTGTATATGGAATACTACAGTTTTGAGCAGAGCACAATTTGATAATGATCAAGATAATTCAATACGAATTTTATATAAAAGTTTCCAATTTCATCAAAAAACTCAGTTAATTTATGTACACCCTGTATTATGAAAAAAATTGGGCGATAGCTCATATAAATTTTTTTTTATATTATTTCGATCTATCCTAGGTAAGCTTCCCATACCATAATGTTATTTATATTGCTAATATTTTAGTATTGCTAACTATAACCATTAATATTTGTATTATCATTATTGTTACTTTCATCATTACTGTTACTTTTATCATAAATATTGTTATTACCATTAGTATTAATAAAAGGCCATGGTATTTCTGGTACCATTAATATTCCTATTACCATTACTATAATACTAATGCAACTAATTTTTATATTAATAAACCATAAAAACGTTGAAATACATTTGTTATAAAATACTGTCAAATTCACATTTTCACTGGAGATGAAATACTAAAAATAATTCTGAAGTTCCGGAAAAGTTTGACATCATTTGACAGTTTCTTTTTATTAAAAACGAACTTTGAAGGACAAAACAATGATATTCAAATTGTGGATTTTTCTTTGTATTTCTTTGAATAAAATTTATTATTTTAAGACGATTTCGTCACATACATTAAAGGTAACTTTCAATGTGAATTATAACGTAGTTAAGTACTTATGGTAAATACAATATATACGTAGATGGTTATGTACAATTAATTAAAAAATATACTTCTTATTTTTGTAATATTTACTCCTCTTAAATGGCTAACTATATAGTAAAAATCTTTAAAAAAAAACGTCTATCCCTATAAATAAATCTTTCAAAACGAAATGATATTTTTTAAAAAATCTTTAATTTACTGAAATAAGAAAATATCTTGAATCCAAGACGCACTCACCTGCAGCCGCTTCCAGCCGATGGCCGACCGCAGATACAAAGCATCGTCATGTTGAACATAGACGACGGTGCCCGCGAAGTGTTGTGGCCACGCCTTGGAATAAATATTTTATTTAAGTTAATCCTAATAAAATATTTGTTTTTGTTAAATATCTTTTGTTTTGTTTAACCATAATGAAATATTAAATATTTAATTACTGTAAATGTTTTATGTTATTTATTCGTAATTAAATATTTTGTTTTGTTTAGCCATAATGAAATATGAAATATTTAATTAAATTGAATATATTATGTTATTTATTCGTAATTAAATATTTGATTTTATTAAACATTTGTTTTGTTTAACCATAATGAAATACTAAATATTAATTACATTAAATATTTTATGTTATTTATTCGTAATGAAATAGTTTATTTTATTAATTATTTTGTTTTGTTTCACCATAATGAAATATTAAATATTTAATTACTTTGAATATTTTATGTTAATTATTCGTAATTAAATATTTGTTTTGTTTAACCATAATGAAATATTCAATATTTTAGTACATTAAATGTTTTATGTTATTTATTCGTAATTAAATACTTGATTTTATTAAATATTTGTTTTATTTAACCATAATGAAATATTAAATATTGAATTACATTGAATATTTTATGTTATTTATTCGTAATTAAATTTTGATTTCATTAAATATTTTTTTTGTTTAACCATAATAAAATATTAAATATTAATTACATTAAATATTTTGTTATTTATTCGTAATGAAACATTTGATTTTTGTTAAATATTTTGTTTTGTTTAACGATAATGAAATATTAAATATTTAATTACATTAAATATTTTATTTAATTTATTCGTAATTAAATATTTGATTTTATTAAATATTTTATTTTGTTTAACCATAATGAAATACTAAATATTTTATTTTGTTAAATATTTCATTTTTACTTAATCGTAATTCTGTATTTAATTTTAATAAATATTTTGTTTCACTTAATCGTAATGAAATATTTAATTCTATTAAATTTTTTGTTTTGTTTAATCATAACAAAGTAGTAAATAAAAATATTTAATTACATTTAACTGTAATAATATTTTAATTACTATGTTAAAAAAGTTTATTTTATTGTAGAATCATTCCATTGTTCAATAAAAAAAATAATTTTAATTAAATTTGAGCAAATCACAGTTATACTTATGGAGTAGAATAATTTCTTAATACCTTCCATAAGTTTGTTTGTTTAAGGTTTTTTTGTTACCATTTCTGAAATTTGAAAAGCTCACAATAAAAATTTGAAAATCACACAGTAAAACATGAAAAAACCATAAAAAATGGTAAACTCACCATAAAAAATCGTTCCATAAAAACGGTAAAAGCTCATCATGATAAATGGAAAAAACAACCATAAAAGATGAAAAACTCACCATAAGAAATGAAAAGCTCACCATAACATAAGAAGTAATAAGTTCCCCAGAAAAAAAAACCATAACCATACAAAAAAACTCATCATAAAAAGTGAAAAGTTCAACAAATTTTCCGTGAAAAGTAGAAAAGGTTTACCAAAAAAAGCTGTAAGCTCACGACAAAAAGTTTAAAAACTCTCCACAAAAAAATTAAAAAGCTCACTACACAAAGTTAAAAAGCACACCATTAAAAAGTTAAAAAGTTCCATATAAAAAGTTGAAACGCTCACCAAAGACAAATTAAAAAGCTCTCTACAAAAATTGAAACCATAAAAAAGGTCAAAACTTACCATAAACAAAATGAAAAGCTTACTATAAAAGTTGAAAAAAGCACCATAAAAAAATTGAAAAGCTCACTATAAAAATTTGGAAAAGCTCACTATAAAAAGTTGAATGGTTCACCATAAAAAAGATGAAAAGCACACCATAAAAATTGAAAGGCCCACCATAAAAATGTTGAAAATCTCTCCATAAAAGCTGAAAAGCTCCCTATAAAATCTGAAAGCTCACTATAAAAGCTGAAACGCTCACTATAAAAAGTTGAAAGCTCATCATAAAAAAATAAACAGCTCACCTGCATCATTGCCTGGTGTGATGTAAAGGTGATTGGATTAATGTTTGCTGAGACGGGGTTGAATGGAATTTCTTTTCCTGAAAACGTGAATTTATTTTAATCAAATAATTAATTTTATGTAAAGATTTCTTACAAACTAAAAGTACTGCGGTGACGCAAAACAATTATTAATTTACTACAATGTATAGCTAAAATAATATATGTTTACAATAATTTAAAATATATTTGTTTAAAAAATAGAATAATAAATGATTATTAATAAATACAAATATTTTTATTTGTGTGAAGTAGTATTGTAATTTGACGAAAACTTTCTGCCAAATTTAAATTACTGTGCTGAAGTAAGAAAATTATGAATTTATTAAAAACATTTTTTATGACTAATTAATATAAATCAAAAAAGTAATAAACATTTAAAATAGTTTCAAACAACTATTTCAAATAAATGAATGATTTCCTGGGAACAATTTTTCTTGGATAGAGCTTGAATAGGTGATAACCTTGAAATATTAGATTTAGGCAATTACTGTTCATTGCACCCTCAAGCTAATTCATTTAGAATAACTTACAAACAAAGAAAAAATAAAACTAACCTCGATATCCATGTGGGGAATAATGAGCTGGTTTTCCTGGCATACCTGGATTACCCTTGGGAAAAGAGAAAAAATTATACAAATTTATACCAAATGCACGTATGTAAGAAAAAATTAATTGTTGCCTATTTTATTACTTGAAAATCAATTTTTTACGTTTTCTCTCTTTTAATAAATTAGGTCAAAGTGATATCATAGCAGTATAAATAGTAATTAAAATGAATTTACAACATACAACTTTTATAATGTATACCACCTTTGTTCAGACCTTGCCCTTCAAGCCACTTTAGCAATCACACCTTATCGAAATGCTATCCAAACGTTATCCAAATGTTAGACACATGTTAGACAAGGTTTTGAAATCCAAATATTTGAAGAAAACATTTTAGGTAGCTGACAAGGTCATAACCTATTATTATGTGGACTTATTTTGATTTAACATTGGATATTGTGTGATTTTCAATGATTTATCTCTACAAAACGACACGAAGGACATTCTCCCCATTGATAATCGTTTATCATATGATTTTAGCACTATTTTTATTTTATCTATGTTATGCATGAATATTAATTTATCTAAAAATAAACAGGATAAATTACTTACAATTAAAAATACTATTATAAATGGAATTTATATAACTGTCTGCAATTATATATAACAATAGCTAATATAAAATATTTTATTTTAAACTGATATTATATATATCATTTTCAATAATCAACTATAAGTGATGATAATTATTTCTATAGAGAACTCTACGATAATAATAAGGATTATAGATGATCTTACAACATTTTTTTATTGAGGAGAGTGGCGTTTGTGAGAATTTATACAAATTTATATGGTACGGTAATTACCGTATTATGGTACCAAAAATAATTACGTTATGAAGAAAGGGCATCATGATTGAATTGTTGTGGTATTATAATCATAAATACAATATATACAAAGTATTTACACAAAAGTAAAAACAATCATTGGCATAATATTTTTTTTTAAAAATCACACAAGAATTAAAAAAAAAACATTGCATAAGAAATATAAAAAAATTCACAACAATTTAAAAAAAATAATTGATTTTAAAATTAAAAAAAAAACATTGATAATGAAGTAAACAAGATCATTGACATAATAGAAAACACATTGATGTAAAAAATCAAACAAATCAAAGATTAAACAATAGAAAAATAATTTAAATTTTTAAAAAATCATTGAGATAAGATTTAAACAAAAATATGTCCTTGACATAAGAAACTAAAAAACATTGACAGGCAATTAAAAATAAACATTGACATCAAAATTGAACAAAATATGGAAATAAAAAAAAACATTATTGACACAATAAAACACCAACAAAAGAAAACATTGACGTAAAAATTGAAAAAAATCCGGGACATACGGGTTTGCCGGGTGGACCGGGTGGGCCGGGGACGATGTGGTAGGGCGGCTCTTCGGTGTACCCCCTTGAGGCTCCCTTCGCCCCAGGAGGACCCGGGGGTCCTTCAGGGCCGGGTGCTCCTGGGGGCCCAGGAGGTCCTGCCTGAGTTAGCTGGGATTCATCCTGGGACTTCAACGCATTCATCTGCATCGAATACTCGTCTTGACCCGGACGTCCGTGAGGTCGGGCCTGCAAAGGTAGAAATAGTCATGTGCAATAAACAACGATAATTATGATACTACCCAGATAACACACCCGTGTCCTTAATGATCATTAAATACGCGGGGTATCCGACTACCCCATTGATTTAATTAACGGGGTTCATTGCTTTTCTTAAAATAAGTAATGAGGAGACTCTAAAAACGGTAGTTTGAGATGATTAAAAAAAGAATCTTAAAATAATCAGTGATTAAGACTCTTAAAATAGTGAGTACGGTGATTAAAAAAAGACTCTAGTAACCTGCTGATGAAACACTACTTAAAGATACAGTTACGGTGGGGCCCGGTTGAATAAGCAGTAGCCCACAATAAAAAGCGTCTTTTTATGGTAGGAGTGTTATCTGGGTACTATACTAGATGTGAAAAATCTAATGTCATCAATGACCATCAATTTTTTCCTCTTCTACTACAGCTTTTTCATTATTTTAGTATGCGGTTGCTGTTTATATTGGGGCTGGAGCAAGGGTTTAGCAGGCTACGGATGCCCTTCGTTTATACGGATTTTTGGCCGTCACTCAGTGGCTGCAAGAGCAACCTTAATTTTGTGTTTCTTATGAAACATCAACAGTTCTTAATGTTTCGCCCTGGACTGTGTTCTTAATCTGTAGAAGAGTCTGAGACTTGTTTACCATCTTTTAAAGTTTTCTTTTCAAGTTTTCAATTTGTTAACATGTTTCAATCAATAGTTATCTTCTGCTGGCCTCAACTCTTGCAATTTTACACCAACATGATTCTATGGAGAAAAGGGAGAGTCATTAGAGAAACTGCCACTTGTTCAAACCTCCTTGACGTTGCATTATTGAGTCTTATTCAACACTTTGTTCTTCACGAGTAGTGTGGGCAAAGTGAAGCACTGAATCTTTTCCTTCAACAAAATCAATCCAACTTATAATCATTGAATCTTTCACGCCATAATTGTGACCATGTGCTTGTTGTTGTAATTGTAAAGCTGAACAGTTTAAGCTGAGGAGTAATACTTCAAAAGAAAATTTCATTCACATTAATTTTAGTCCACTCTAAACTATAATTATGAATTTCAACGTGGTGACCTTTCTTTCCAAATCTCACATGCTAACTCACATGCATATCTTTAGAGTACAGACCACTTGATGTGGGTAGTAGTATTAACATTGATATGTGAAACGAAGAATAGTTAATTTACGCTCGATTAGACCAGTTATACATTATTATTTTAAAATTTTCTATGCCTATCTTGAAAACCACGCTTTGAAACATATAAGAATAATATAAATCGATTGTCAAAAAAGTTAATTATTTTTTGTTAATTTTAATGATTTCTTATTAGTTTAATGAAATTTCACCAACTTAATTCAAATTTTAGAAACTGAATTAAATTGTTATTCATTGTAATCAAGTTTTCAAGAAACCAATTTAGTTTAATGGTTATTTATTTCAACTAAATTTAAATCAATTTAATTTAATTAAGATTTATTTTGAGTAAATTTATATTAATTTAATTAAATTATTATTTATTTTAACTAAATTTTCATTAATTTAATTTAATTGTGATTTATTTTGATTCAATTTATATTAATTTAATTAAATTGTTATTTATTTTAACTAAATATACATCAATTTAATTTAATTGTGATTTATTTTAATTAAATTTATATCAATTTAGTTATACATCAAATTTTTATCTATTTAATTAGTTTTTTAACAAATTAATCAATTTTTTTCAGTTTAATTTAATATCAATTTGGTAAACCTCTAATAATTTAACTGATCCAATCCTTTCACCCTCACCACATATCCGTAAACCCCTCCACTCCTGTGGGAGGTCTCGAAGCCAACTCTCCCTCCCATCGCCCTCATTGGTCCTCCACCGTGTCCCGAAAGTCCTGGCTCTCCTTTCTCTCCCTTTTCTCCTTTCAAGCCGCTAACGTCAGAGAATGGATGCGAGGAGAAAACACCTGACATTGAAATGGTTTTTGTTTTAATGTTTATGACATAATTGTTTAATTTATTTGAACATTTATCAATTAGTGTTTACTTTATTTAGATATTTCTAAAATAATTGTTTAATTTTTGTTTGAACATTTATCAATTAGTGTTTATTTTATTTAGATATTTCTAAAATAATTGTTTAATTTTTGTTTGAACATTTATCAATTAATCGTTACTTTATTTAGATATTTATGAAATAATTGTTCAATTTGTTTGAACATTTATCAATTAATGTTTAATGTATTTAAATATTTATAAAATAATTTTTCAATTTTTTTGAACATTTATCAATTAATGTTTACTTTGTTTAGATATTTATAAAACAATTTTTCAATTTTATTGAACATTTATCAATTAATGTTTACTGTATTTAGATATTTATAAAATAATTGTTTAATTTATTTGAACATTTATAAATTAATGTCTACTGTATTTAGATATTTATAAAATAATTGTTTAATTTATTTGAACATTTATCAATTAATGGTTACTTTATTTAAACATTCATTAGATACTTATTTACTATATTTAAGTATCTATCAATTAATATCTACTTCATTTAAATATTTATCAAATAATCATTTACTTTATTTGAGTATCTATCAATTAGTAATTAATTTATTTAAATATTTATCAAATCAATACCTACTTTACTTGGACATTTATCAATTAATATTTAGTTTATTTAAATATTTACAGGTCAAATATTTATCAATTAATGTTTACTTTATTTAAATAATTATCAGATACTTATTTACTTTATTTAAGTATCTATCAATTAATATTTAGCTTATTTAAATATTTACCAATTAATTATTTTAATTATTTATTCATTTAATTATAAGTTGAATAATCTCTTGGAAAGTTTTACTGGGGACAGATATTATATTTATTTTATTAATTCAATTAAATAAAGAAAAAAGTTGATCGAAAAAAAATTTGAGGCAAAATTTTTTTTATTGAAAATAAATTTTAGAAATCGGAACTTTTTGAAAAATAATTTTTTAAGTGTAAGGTTTTTCGAACCAGAGTTGATGGGAGTAGCTCCGCCGGAGGATCCTTTTGCTCCTCTGACGCCCTTTGTTCCTGGGGGTCCTATTGTTCCTAATTCTCCTTTGCCACCCTGAGAATTTTTTTTATTAATAATAATAATTTCGGTAATGATAGTATTAAGTTATGTTATAAGAATAATAGTATAAGTTGTAATAATAACAGTAATAATTATTTTAAAACAATAATAATGATTTTATTAATAATAATAAATAGTACTAATAATTATTATTTTTTTAACAATAATATTAATTTTCTTAATAATAATGATACTAAATATAATAATTAACAATAATAATTTCAGTCATAATAATAGGAACAATTGTTGTATTATTAAAAATAATGATATTATTAATAATGAATAAAAATAATACTAATAATATTTCTTTTATTAATAATAATACCAATTTTCTTAATAATAATGATACTAAAAATAATAATTAATGATAATAATATTTATTATTATAAATATTAGCATTATTACTTGATATTAAAAAAACCCATTTTGAATGTTGCACTAACTAAAGTAAAAAAAAGTTACAAACAAAAATACCGAAGATTTAAAATATAATTTATGAATAAAATAAAATTTATTTATTTTGAAATAGATTTTAATTTCGTTGTCATTCAAATCCGTCCATTGCACTGACAACAAATATTAATATTCAACAATTTATTTTTCCAAATGTTTCCAAATTAATCAAGTTTTTCAAATATGAATAATAGTTAATAAAACTTAAATTTCATTATGGGTTGATGTTGTTATTATTATGTTATTATTATTATGTTATTATGTTATTATGTTATTATGTTATTATTATTATAGTTAATAAAACTGTAAATTTCATTATGGGTTGATGTTGTTATTATTATGTTAACGCTTTGTTAAGATTTGCATTACAAACTTCTGTTTATTCTGTTTATACTAAATTTCTAATAAATTTTAAAAGTTAAAACTTTTATGAAAAATAAGTTTGATAAAAAAAACTTTTCTCATTTTATCACTTTAATATACTTAAAACAAACTTTCAATGTCTTTGATTTAGAATGAAGAAGCTATCTATCTAGCGGCTGTGCGGCCACACAAGGTACAAGTTAGTTAATTATTTTCATTCGGTTTCAGAGGACCAGGCTATGGGTGCAGTTGCAGCACATTCACCGTCGGACAAAAGGTACAATCTATCATAATAAGGTTATGCGAGTTCAATCCCTTTTATATTTTTATGTACGTTTGGCATTTTAAAACTTTTTCCCCTTTAATTCTATGGTTAACAATATTTCATACAAGACAAGCATCAACACTTATAATAGGAAAGTAAAAAAGGGACATTGTAGGATAAATATCATAGCAAAGTAATGAATACAGAACTTAACAAAGAAAATGTAGTTTATATTTGTAATCTAAAAGCAAATTATTATTTGGTTTATAAGACTAATTAAAATGTTGATGTGATTATACTATCCAGCCATTTCAAAATGATGTGTCTTTGTGTCTTGCTTGTATAGGTTGACCCATTAAAACCTCATCCCAAATAAAAAATAAAACTCTGTTTTAAGCATATGTCTTGCAGTTGTAGGATTTTTGCAAGAGCTTGCAAGAAATTGTCTGTTTATGCAAAACCTCACATGATTATTCTTGCAAGAAATGCAGAGCTCTTTTTGATCTTACTTAATCTCTGCAAGACTTGTCTTAGAGAGAGCTGTTGCTTGAAGGAAAACATTTCCCTGAAATGAAAATACGATATTACCTTGATAACGACGACGGTGCCATTTGAGAAGGACACGGGACCTGGGGGTCCTGCCTCCCCCTTAGGGCCAACGTTGCCATTCCTTCCAGGATATCCTGTGGGACCGTGCTCTCCCTGTGAAGGAGAAAATTGATTGAAGTGAAAATTAAAAAAGTTCATTACAAATAAGGTGTAAAAGTATTTTTCGATTCTTAATTGTTTGCTTAAGTTACCGTTTAATTATGGATTTTTTTAATAAGCTTACCTAGTTATTTATATAATGAGCCCGTAAATGAAGAATTATATACCTGCACTTGAATCATGGCAGTATGTACTATTACCTTTTTGATTTTTTAGTGAGCAATATATTTTTTATTACTTGTTTTGTTATGTCAATCTCTTAGTTGATAATTCTCTTTCTCAATTTCTCTACCTCTCTTTGTTCTTCTTCTTCTCTTTCTCTTTCATACACTTTTTCTTTCTCCTTCATTTTTGTCTCTCTACTTCTCTTTATTTGTCTATTTTTCTTTCATGCATTCTCTCTCCTCCTTCTCTATCTCTCCACTCCCTTTAGTCTTTTTTTATTTTTATCTTTCACACACACAACTTCTCTCCTCTTTCTCTATCTATGCACCCACTTTATTCGTCTATTTCTCTTTCATGCACCCTCTATATCTCCTCTTTCTCTTTCATACACCCTCTATATCTCCTCTTTCTCTTGTATACACCCTCTATATCTTCTCCTTCTCTATATCTCCACCCCCTTCAGTCTTATTTTTATCTTTCGTACATACGCCTTTTCTCCTCTTTCTCTATCTATCCACCCCCTTTAATCGTCCCTTTATCTTCAACACACTTCTTATCTCCTCCTTCTCGTCTCTCACCCTAGGTCCAGGTCTCCCGGGTGAACCCGACTCCCCTTTGGGTCCTTCATCTCCCTCTTCTCCTTTGATGCCGCTGACGCCGTCTCTGCCCGGGGGACCCGGCTCTCCCCGGGGTAAGATCACCTTCACGCTCTTCGCAACTGAAATTTCGTTCAATTTTAGCAAAATGTTTTGAGTTTTTTAGCACATCTATAAATTAATCAATCTATACTTAAGTAAATACAAAATCTATTATTAAATTAATCTATACTTAAGTAAATACAAAATCTATTATTAAAT
>JARUHE010057094.1:0-15741 GCA_031471125.1 Archaeomysis grebnitzkii
GCTGTTGGCAACAGCGCTCTTTGCCATTGTAACTAATGTGCTGTATACTATTCTATAATAAAAAAAAAAAGAGTTATATTCAAGACTAAGTTGTAATTATAATAACCTCTAGTATTGAACCATAAACATTGCACGATTTAAGGTACAAATATTGATCAAAATCAGTCTTTCCAGACCAAATTAAATGTTCTTGCTTAAATAGAAGATACTCATTGACAACACGTTTGAGTGAATGTATTTACACACAAGCCATTGTCCAGCACTGCACCATACGAGTATCGAGACTTGATGAAGACAAGGTCAAGTGAAGCCCAATAGCGTTTATAACCTTGTTCGATGATAGAAAAACAATGTCCTGTACTTCAGATTATGGAATAAATTTAAAGAAAAGAACGGTCTTTTAGTCAGTTTTGAAACTTTACATTCGGATACAACGAGTACAATAACTTTGTATTAAACTTTATACAATGCACACCATCCAATATCAGTTTTATTTGGGTTTTAGAAGAAAAAGGCAGGTGAAGTTATTTCACAAGTTATTTTTCAAAACCTTAATTATGTTGCAAAATGGGGTTTAACATTAAAACATAAAACTATTTTGCCAAACATATTACACAAGCAAACTTATAAATACGAAAGATTTTTACTTTTCCTTGATTAATTTGAATGTATAGAAGAAAAAGACATACAAAAAACAGTCGTTGAGGATAAATCTTTAAGACCAGGTAAAAAACGAAACATTTATTTTTATTATTACAACAATTGGAATAAGTATTTAATATTTATACACAATAAAATAAACATAAATAGTTATTGCTAATCTTGATACAGAAGTTTCACAACTGGATAAAGCACATCAAACCTTACATTTGACAGTATAAAAATATTCTAAAATATAAAATCTAGTTACAATATTATAATACAAGAGCTGTCATAGAGATCAGCAAATCAATATCACTATTGTCAATTAGCACCAATTAGAAATTTGTACTTTAAAACTCCTTGTACTCCAAGTAATGCTTGAGAGTATGCGGCAATCTAAGGTTTGGATCCTGCGACAGGTTTCCAAAGTTTCTTCTCACGGTCATCCTCGACAAATGAAGCAAAGATGGAACCATCGTCGGAGATAAAAAGAATAAAACACTTCCCGATTCATGTCTGTAAAAATTTTAAACTAAATTGTTCAGTTCACTCATGCAAACAAATTAAAGGTAAACTTTAATACAACATTTGTTCACGTATGAATAGTTGAAAGAATACCATAATCAAAATACCAAATGTTTAATTTATAGCTTATTTATCAAAAGATCATAATGCTAAATATTTATTTAACATTTTTCAAACAAACTACCATGCTAAACAGTTAAAAACATTGGCTTAAGTTTTATCAAAGAAATAAAAAATGGATGTTAAGTCACTATGCAGCAACAGATGTTCATTGAACAAAAGACTTCATAAAATGAGGAAAACTCACCCAACTGCAACAGCGCCACCTACGGGCGAGTAGCAGCAATTGAGCATCATATCATCCGGCATTCCATGACCCACGTACTCTGGAGTGTTTATGGTCTCGCCATTCATCAAATTCCAAAATCTAACCAATCTGAAACGAAAGTAAACTTTGGTTTTTGGCAAATATCAAACTTATTTGAAGGAATACATTCTACTGTTTAGCTTTTTAATTTATACTAGGAAATTATACACCATTTTTATTGGTAGTCTTTATAACATTTGAAGTTCAGTTTTTATTTGTATAATACTTGCAGTAAAAAATAATTAATGTAATCATAAATTGAGGACATAAGTAATAGCACTAACATCTAAAGTTTCGTCACACCATTTACTAAGGTTAGTCTTTGTAGTAAGCCCAATATTACTAAAACAGTATTCTTAGCCGCACCTTTTCTTAAATTAAATCACATTTACACAATTTTATAGCAACGGCCTTGGCCACGTTGAAACACCGCTTCCCGCTTCCCGTATGATCAGCGAAGTTAAGCAACGTTGGGTCTGGTTAGTACTTGGATGGGTGACCGTCTGGGAACACCAGATGCTGTTGGCGACAGCGCTCTTTGCCAGTGTAGCTAAGTGCTGTATAATATTCTATGAAAAAAAAAAAAAAAAAAAAATTATAGGATTTTGATTTAAATCAAGAAAAAGTGCGGTCGAAAAGACAACTTAAGAGAAAAATAAGAAATTACCCATCTGTGCAGACTGTAACAATGTGGCATCCATTGGGTGAGAACGAGCATCCCCTGACAAAAGAGTTGTTCGAACCTGACATGTAAATGATGCCAGGAGACGGATTCATGTGGTTTAGAATCTTCAGCTGTTCACCTGAAATTAAAGGGGAAGGATGTAGACATTTTATAAGTAATGACGATTAGTTTTTAAGTTCTGTTGACAAAGTTTAAGTTCTCAAACCATGCAAATTATTTCAGATACATTCTGTATAACATAAAATTGTAGCATTGAAAATTAACTTTATAATGTTGTAAGTTATACTTTTGATTATGAAAACAGTTTTGAAGACTACAACAACTTGCTTCAATAAGTAGGGAAACTTATAATTAATAAGTTATGAGGAAGAATTTGAGATTATACACATACAGTATATACTAATATTTATTTGAATAATTGTAAACTCTTATAATTTGCACGAACTATTTTTGTTTGTTCTTGTAAAAAAAAACTTCTAAGTGTAAATAATAAGCGATAGCTGAACGTTAATTTATATCTTTGCTATCATATTTATTAATAATGACATTTTAAAACAAAACAAAAACAAAAATTAAAAAAAAATGAACTACAAAACAGATAAAATATTAAAATTCAAAATCGGGGCGATAGTGACATCATACCTGTGTGCGAGTCCCAGATGATGACTCTGGTGTCGCAGGAGGCAGTGGCGACCATGGCTCCGTCGGGGGAGAAGGAAGAGCTGACGACGTCGTTGTAATGGCCGACCAGCCGCAGCTTCAGACTGTAGTCGCTCATGTCCCAAATAAGAGCCTGTCATTTAATTAAATTTCGTTAAATTAAATAAATTAAAATAGATTAAATTCAACTAATTTAATTTAAATTCCATTAAATCAAAGTTTGAAAGTTACTCATAATTACTTTATTAATTTTATCGTTACATTAAAATCTTTATACTTTTGTTTACGTATTGCAGATTGTTTAATGAACTGACAGGTTACAATTGCTATCTCAGACTATGATCATTTTATTTAACAAACAATTAAAGTATTATCATTACTGTCAAAATTTTAAATATGGTCGATTTTGAAGATAAAACCAATAACCAAACAATTACAAGTGGAGGGAAATAAAGAAAGTTAAAAAAATAACTCCTCAGCATTGAAAAACGTCCATCACAGACGTACAAATCTATGAGAAGGAAAGTTTCTTAGCATTAGATCAGTGGATATAACTGCTGACCTTTTGTTTATTTCCTGTGGAACACAAATATTTTGAATCAGGAGACCAAACGACGCTACGCACAGCGAAGTGATGTTCTTTGAGTGTCTTGCACATGTTTCCATCATCAGCAATATCCCAAACCTGAAACAGAAATGAAAATCACTTTAATATGGATGGATCAACAAAAAGATCATTCTTGTGTCATGTCATATAATAATATTGTTGATATTTTCATAGAATTATTTTATTGTAGAAGACATCATCAGGATTAAATATATTTTTAATTAAAATACATTTCTATAGAATTTAAAAATAATCTAATTACAAATAAACATACTGATGAGATTTATCGCAATAGCTACTATAAACCTACAGACATGGTGACCAAAAAGTTTTCAGAATCGTGGTCAGTAGGTGAATGTGAACCATCTGGCCAATGAACAGCATCTGAAGGTGGATTATTATTATTGGTAAAGCATACATCAGATCACATAGCGTAAAAATAACCATGGATCCACATTAACTTCTATTATCTCTAGAGCTAACCCACACAAATACTATTGCATACATCACAGACATCCAACCCACGTCTTATTCAACAAGAATCAATCCCACATCTTTGGATTTTTTAATGATAGGTTAAAATCAATACTATTTTACGTTGATCAGTTTGAAAAAAATAATTTAAGTTTCACAATCTCGTCTTCATAACTTGAATAGCAGTCAATGTCTTAGTTTTCAAAATAGCGTTTTATGAAAACTACACAATTTTACCGAATGGTTTGAAATTATTCAAAATTTAATATTTCTGAATGTTTTGAAAATTATTTAATATTAATTAGTTAAAAACTCCAAAAATCTATTAAAGAAATGCCGGGCAAGATTAATCGAATTTGAACTCTCAAATAGGTTTCTAATTTTTAACTTTAGTTCCTAATATGGTTTCACTTAAGCATAAGAAAAAACTATAAAATATCAGACATGATAAGTGCAACAAAAAATTAAAAAATTGTAAACTTTTAGTAAATCGTTTAGCATATAAAACTTTTATGCAAACCGTTAAACGTTTGTCACTCGGTATCATGACATTTGCAAGAAAGCAATCACACGATGGAACATGAGACTAAAAGATTATTCACCTTGATGTTCGCATCCTGAGATCCAGACACGAGGCGCAGCGATCCATCAACAGCAAACGAGAGGCAGTTCACCGGACCCATGCGGTCGGTCAGCTCCAGCAAAAGTTTTCCTGAAACAGACATGCATTATAATAATAACTAAGAATTGTAATGATAATAAAAATAATGATAATAAAAATAATGATACAAATAATGATAATAAAAATAATGATAATAAAAATAATGATAATAAAATAATGATAATAAAAATAATTATAATAACACTAATGTTCATTGTAGGTGCAATGTCGCAGGGGGCATTTTAAGAATTACACGTCTAGAAGGTTTAGGTTTTGCAGGGATTAAAACCTTACACTAAATAAGAACAACTGTATTAGATTTAAATTCTATTTTTCATAGCTGTTAAATATGTAAACATAAAATCAGAACTATGTACATTTGTTTTGTTATAAGGCAGATAGAATTCTTTAAAACTAGGTTTGCTATAATTCTTTATTTCGATACGACTTCTGCCCATTAAGGACGATAGAAATCTTTAGCATTGTATGGATCTCAGATCCATTAAGGAGGACAAAATCTTTAGCATTGTATGGATCCCAGATCCATTAAGGAGGACAAAATCTTTACCATTGTATGGATCCCAGATCCTGATTCTTCCATTGCTGTGCCCGGTGGCGAGGATCAAATCCTTGGTGAAGTCGAACCGGGTCCAATATCCTCGTTGGATTGGCACTAAATCTCCTTCAGGAGTGCCAGTTCCGAATGCCAAGCTGCACACCGGAAAGCCGCTGTCGATCGAGATCTTTTCTGTGAACAGCTCATAGCCAGCTTCGTCTTGGTTGCTCTGGCAAGAACTGAAACAGATTATATATTAAATGATATATAGTTGAGGTTATTTTGTATATTAAGGTGTTGCTTCAAATTCGTTTTAAAAACAAAAAAAAATAATAAAAAACAGTAAAAATAAAATTTGTTATAGTGTTCCAGTATGATAAAAACACATTAAATATACTAGAATATCACAAAGCTTAAGAGATTATTTAAACCAATTTTATAGTACTAGTTTTGAAAGGATCTAGTTTGAAATGTCAAAATAGAAATGTTAAAAATATCCACATTATTTTCAAACGCATAAGGCAACATTAGCAAGTGTGTTTCTAACAACCACTCGTTAGAAAGTATTTATTACAATATAGTTATAGATTAACTTCTATTAACACAGTGTGTTGATCAACTTCACATTTTTGGAAAAAGCTAACATGATCTTCGGTTTTTTTGTAAGCAAAAAATCACTAATTACATAATCGATCATTTTTTGAAGTTAAGTTTTAAGTCTATATCTAAGAACAACATCCAAATAAAGGTCGTTGTTTCAAAACATATGTACACTTACCGTATAAGATGTTTTAAATAAAGTTAGAGTTATTTAACATTATTAATGGAAAAACAAATATTACCTCACAAAACCTAAAACTTGTAAATTTATTCTTACTCTAACTAACAGTTGACATCAACTTTTATTAAAATTAGGAGTAAAAAGGTAGAAGTGAAAAATGAAAAAATTTGAGAAGTCAGTTTCACAATCAACTTATGGACTAATTAATACCTGTGACCAGCTGTTGTAACAACACTGCAGAGTTATACTCCAGGAAATTAAAAAAAGTATCAAAAAGAAAACCATTCCTTAGGACAATGGTTAAAGCAATAAAATTGAAAATACCACTTTTAGATAAATATATACAAAATTGTTTGAGAGTCATAGCTAGTATTTAAAGTAAAAAAATATAACTTAGCATTTCAAAAGGACATACAAATACGCAGGAAAGTGTGTTGATGCTGCACCGTTTGATTTTTCATTAGAAACAAGCAATAAAAAGTAGTATATAAAAACTTGTGATGATATCAAGTGTGACGTAGTAAAATAAAACATAATGGGGGTAAATATAGTGTAACAGAGTTGCGATGAAAATTCAATAGAATGGTATGAGAAATGAACTGAACTGAAGAAAGTTACAAGTGACAGTAAATGAAGGCGTGATTAACCCATTTGAGGAAGTTTTTTTGAGTCCTAAAAAGTTTGTCATTTCAAAAATCATGATACAATATCATATATAAATATTTTCTACAACAAGGTAGAGCAATCGAAATGAAAATTAGTTAAACAATAATCTTTATACTTTCAGGAGCTAGTACAAAAATATTGAAATATTTTATTTTGAAGCAGTAAATTATGCTAAATGAGAAACTTCTATTATGAAAAATATTCAATGTTCTAGAGTAATACTATGAAGATATCTATGCATTCAAAAATAGGCTGGGAAAAGTAATTATGCAAAGATCTCTCTTATTAAGCATGATAACAAACAATAAGATTATTAATAAAAAGTGTAATTGCGTATATTTTTAAATAATTATTACAAAACTGTGTTCAAATTGGAAACTTTAAAAAACATACCTTAGCCAAAAATTTAAACTAAAGCTGCAAAAAATGAAATACAATAAAGGTTTATTTAATGTTTTAGTTGACCCGCAATTATATAATTGAAACATGTAGTTACTGTTTAATGAAAATATATGATCAAACTTGTTTTTAAAATAAATATTCCTAAGAAATTAATCCTTTAGCAAGAGTTTAAACAGTTTATTAATTGGTAGGGGTGAACTTAATTATGACTATAATAAATTTACGTTAAATAAAAGTTAAAACATTCAGATAAGTTGAATTGATGCTTTTAAAATAAAAAAAACATTTTGAAATGTTGGAATACAAAAATAAAATTTAATGGATAGGTTATCGCTCGAAGCAATTTCAAATAATACAAATTAGATTGAAATCGTTGTCAAAAGTATTAAATTTTGTCGTTTTGTGTCAGTCAAAGAACATTTTTTTATTCACCCAACAATTTAATTTTTTTTAACATATATTTACGTTCATGTTTATTTATTCAGTTATTATAGTTATACAATTTTAAATAAAGATGTTTATTATTTGATGGAGTGATATACAAATTATTCTTTGTGGGTTACTTTAATAATAAAATCATGCGAGTTGTGTTTATATATAATGAAATTAAACTAATGGTAAATCGTATCAAGAAACAATGATGTGTAATATAACATTTCCTTCTTACAATACAATTATTTGTTATGAACATTAATATAAACAATTCATAATAGCTGCATCTTTACTTCCTCTAATTATATTCTTAGAGTATCAACATATTTTTACACTCCCTCTATGGATCGACAATAGCACAAGTGAGGTAAGCTCTATATTATTTGAATGTGGATTACTTTACTTGTGCTATTGCTAATTTTTAAACAAGACCAATTCAAGTTTAGAATTATGTATTTGAGAGAACTTCCGAATAAATTTGTACCCAGTGAGCCACTAAAATCGATTTTTAAAGATTAAGGATGATTCAATCTTCAAAATCTTTGATTTTTTTATTCTTGTCAAAAAAAATTTGAACTGAAAATGAAACAAAATGGAGACCAAAATCAGATTTATATCATGTGACACCAAAAAAGATAAAAAGTTGTTCTTGAAGATAAAAAAAATGTTCTTGTAGTCATGGAAGGAATGGAAATTTATTTTATTATAGCATTTAAGATTTCACAGATGATGCAACAATATTTATTATAATGAAGGTCATAAAAAAATCCTTTTAAAAATTATTTTTAATAAATTTATTTTGTTAATGGACATTTAGAATACCAAACATTTTTTAATTCTTTGTGACGTGTCATTAACATTTGAAGACGTTGAACTTCCTAAAAAAAGGTACTGGTTTTGTTCTTTAAAAATGAAACTTAAGATAAGCTTTTAAGTAAAATTTGATTTATTTAGTTTGAAGTAGTTTAATATACATATAGGTTTTAAATTTCGGCCAACAAAATTGATCGGTTGTTTAATCTTAGTTTTAATGTTCGAGCAAGTAATGTTGAATATATTAAAACGCAAGAGAATCCCGAAAAAGAAGATATCTAGTCAAATATTTTGTATAATAAAAAAAATGTTAGTTGTTATACGACGGCCATATTCAAACAACAAAACAATATTAGTTATAAAAAGGTCAAACTATATATGAAAAAGTGATTATATTTAAAAAGAATGTTACACTTCAATCTAAATGGTGTGTGATGTCCGTTATGAAACCATAAATAAATTGAATTTTGTCTAATTAATACCAAAACCCAAAATAAAGTGTATACCTAAAAACAAAATCAAATCATGGCTCCCAAGGACGGAAATGTATGATAGCTAACCATTAAAATGAAATTGATTTGCCTAATGCAATCAAATCACTTACAAGTCTCTTCTGATACTTCAGAAAGAAAAACAAATTTTCTATTTCAAACTAAAAATTTGTAGCACAATGAAACCAAGTGCTATCTAAATATTTATCTCTTTTATTATAAATTCATATAAAAGACTAATTTTTATTTTCTATTGGGTGTTATTCATAAGAAATTAGTAAAGAAAAGTAAAAAAACAAAGTTATACACTTAAAAGATTTTAAGAGTGAGTTTATTACATTTATAACAAAAAGAACATTAAAGTTTTCGAAGAATAATTCAAACTACAAAGACACAAACTAACTACATGGAATTAAAATAAACTTTAGATCCTTACTTGTATGTTGTTGGCGACCATCTATTGTGAGGATATGCAAAAGGGAGAGGAACGGTTAATATTGCACAATTCTATCAACTTTACAAAACTAAATTATATACATAAGCAATTTGAAAGTGTAATGTTTTTTATATTAAATAAGAAATGATTACGTAGCATAAGATAGATTCGAAATTATAAAGACTTGTTAACGGTAACCACACCGCCCGCAAAACAGGTATTATAAAGCCTTTTCCACATTACCGGAAGTGAAGAGTTAAGAATATTTTCATTAAAAAAGAGATAAGTTTTTATTAGTCCATAACCTGCATAGTCTCACAACGTAATCGACTAAATATTACAGGATTAATATTTAATTTAATACCTTTGTATATTAAAATATCTAAATTAGTGACCTTTGCTTAGCAACAAGATAAAACAGATTCAAGGTTATATAGTCTCGCCTTACAACTGTTAACTATAAATGACAGACAAGATAAATTTAACGTCTGTCATTTCGGATTTTCTTACAGCAATATTTCAAATGGAAATAAAAAGATAGGACTTACAGGCAGTTTTTGTATCTGTTCCATGGTATTATGACGACTTTTCTAAAACCACAAGACCAAGCAAATCGAGATTCATCTGGAGCAAATGCCGTCACCCAACATTCTCCACCTGGCCTGTAATCTTCACCAAGACGACGTCCTGTGGACAGTTCTGCTATAACTCGAGCTTCGTCTGAAAAAAATTAGCACAACAAATTAGTTAAAACGATAAATTAGTTACAACGTAAATTTAGTTAAAACGATAAATTAGTTAAAACGATAAATTAGTTACAACGTCAATTTAGTTAAAACGAGAACTTTGTTAAAACAAGAAACTAGCTACAGCGATAAGTTAGTTGAAACGATAAATTAGTTACTACTTTATAATAATATTATTGGTTAGTGCTACAATAAGAAATCTGGTAAATATAATTTCAAATGAAATGCTTAGAAGAATTGTAAATTTACAAATATTAAAGTAAAATATGTTTATCCAAATGTTAAAAATATTTCCTTCATTATCAATGAACTGCAATTAAAAATTTGTAATCCACAAACCGAAGGTTTCAAATCAGAAAGGTTATTTAAAAAGAGGTCATAAAGTTGGAATTTAATTTAAACCCTTCATTTTTCATCCATTGGTGCATAAATCAAACCAGAATATGAATAAGAGTTTTTTAAAGCACTTTTGGTGTGGATTGCTTTTCCCTGTTTGTGGTGGCTCTGTTTTGTTTCTTTTCGGTGATTCTTTGATGGTCGTGCCAAACCAATAATAAAATATATACAAACTACAATTTTAAAGGCTTGGATGATACAAGCATTCAAGTTTTGGTCTAACACAGAGGACAACCACAACGAAATCGGAAAAGCTATATATTCTTATGTAGAGTGGTTACGCACGCTTGACAAAAACGAGTTTTTATTAGTCTTTAAAATAAGAAATACAAGTTACGTCATAGATAAAAACGTGGCAAGGTTATTATTTATGTTTTTTGAGGTTCACACTTCAACATTTTTTTTGTTATTTAGTCGCAACATTTCTTAAATAAGGTTTAACAAATGGACTGCTTAATAGATTATTAAATTTTTTAATACATCTATCCATATATATATACATACTATTTGACTAGTCAAATCAAACGACATCTATTACATCCTATGCTAACTGCACTAAAATTAAGAAAATGATAAATAAAGTTTATTTTTAATCTTATAACATCCTTCAAACCAATACAAGATAAAATAAAAAATAAAAAATAAAAACTATTCAAGTTCATGAAACGTTTCGATAAAATTTGAGTCTTCAAAATACAGAAGTGAGCGTGTGCGGTTTATCACGTACACACAACTACCAAGCCGTCCTACACATCCACTCGGCTAACTCAACTTGTATCAAAGTAGGGTCTTCTTGTTATCAATGGCAAACAGAGGAATTCGAGCAAAAGCGAACCTGTAAGCAAGCCAATCTGGCTTGATGCACAGTTCAAATGAAATTATTTCATATTTTTATCGCCATTTCTTTGTAAAGTGCATACATTTAAATGACATTTTGGTAAACCAGTGTATGCAACAAATTTGCTATTTCACACCGAATTAGAGACAAAAATGGAAATAAAGAAAATTTCATCTTACAGAGTTGTTAAAAGTAACCGAGCAGTTGCATTATTCATCAAACCCTCCCTGATAAAGTAATGTGATAATTCGAACATCAAAATAAACAAAACTTAAAATATTTAGTTTACCTGAGCAATATTTTAAATTATCAATTTTTATTACTACCGCCAAAGTGGCTGGGCAACAATATTTAAATACTTAATTTTCTTATACACAAAAAATCCATCAAATTTACATGCACTAAAGAATATAGTCTTGTAAATAAAAATGGCGTTGAAAAATAGTGAAAGTTACATTTTCAAACTTAGCTATTTTAGAGCATTTGCTCAATCATTGATTTTGTTTAAGACAATATTTTAGTTCAAACAACTTCACTGAATTGCAAAAAGGATTATTTTCATAGGACACAGATCATAAAATAGAATTAAACTTAACAACATCAAGTAAAATATTTGTCAACATTTTTATCTGACCCTCTGTCCTGATTATCCTTCAATTGAATTAGTAAATGAAAGAAGGAAATTAAGACTTGAGCAATCACCAATTATTTGTCCCTAATCATCCAATTGGATCGACAATAGCACAAGTGGGGTAAGTTTATGTTATTTGAATGTGGGTTACCTCACTTGTACTATTATCGATCCACACAATAGCACAAGTGTGGTAAGCTTATGTTATTTGAATGTGGGTTACCTCACTTGTGCTATTGTCGATCCACACAATAGCACAAGGTTGGTAAGCTTATGTTATTTGAATGTGGGTTACCTCACTTGTGCTATTGTCGATCCACACAATAGCACAAGGGTGGTAAGCTTATGTTATTTGAATGTGGGTTACCTCACTTGTACTATTGTCGATCCACACAATAGCACAAGTGTGGTAAGCTTATGTTATTTGAATGTGGGTTACCTCACTTGTACTATTGTCGATCTAAGTGAAGTTTCACAACCTAATCTTAATATGCACACGCTCATTTTTGCGATGATAAAGTAACTAAGCTTAATATTTTTTACTCTAGCATTAAAAAAGTGAACAAAATAAACAAGTTAATTATTTTATTACAAACTTTAAAAAAGTTACAGTTTTATGTGACCAGCCTTGGAGTGAGGACAGACTAAAATTACAAGACATTAAAACTTTGCTTTGAAATATTTTAAAATAAATTTGTACAGTTTAATAAAAAACAATTCAAACGAGATATAGATTTACATTATACTCATTAATTACGTTTTTAACTTCACCATTACGCAAGCTTGAGCAACATAATAATTTTGAATCTGTAAATAACATTTTTAATTTCTTTGTGAAATAGAGTTCAATAGTTTTATAGCTATTCGTGTAATTATCAAAACCTGTAGTAACAAGCTGTTTAAAATTAATAACTGAACATACTAACAAACAACTTGAAAGGTTTATGAATATTTATTTGGAATACAATTATCTTCAAGTTGAGAATCCCACTCTATAGAACATAAATAATCGAATGTTACTTCTATATTCTATACTCTATAGAACATAAACAATCGAATGTTATTTCTATATTCTTAACAAATCAAATCGATCTATAATTGGACCTCATGACCCGGGTTGATTTATCCGTCCACCTTGTAATGACGTCACAAAGGACAGAATTTGTGCTAAATAATTAACATTGGAGGTATTGGGTCTGGGGTACAAATCTCATGAAACAGTCGCTAGGAAGGTGTCGTTGCTTCTAATTCAGCCTGATTAAAATACTTCTAAGACAACTTTTCTCCTCCATGTAGTTAAAAGTTATTGTTCAGCTGTCCGTCATAGGTATTTTTAACTTCTCTTGACTCTTGTACAATGTTTTCGCTAAATAAAATAAAGCTCTGAATGTGGTATTTTGTCGATGGGATATATAATCAGTTACACACTATAATTATCTAAAGTTTAATCCAAGGTGTTCATTATTTCAACAAATCATCAAACTGTGAGGAATTTGAATTCTTAATTATAAACATTAAAGATGAAAATATGTAAATATTGTTTCAACTCGCTAATTGTTTACAAACAATATTTTGCTTATATACATTTAATGTAAGGATTCCCCAAGGTATTCGAGTAGATTTACGATACTAAACACTTATAAACAAGTAATTATTAACCTTTTAAAAGTAACATTTAATTTAACAGTAACAACCATCGTATAAAGTAGACATACTGCCAACATATGCGAGGGTATTTCACCGTACTTGGCAAGTTGGCAACACAATCAACAGTGAATCCCCAAACAAATTCTTACAATGAGTTAGTTCTCAATAAGAAATTATTAAGGTCTGTAGTAAAACTTATTCAAAATAAAGTGTTAGCTTTTAAGAAGTTACCTTGCCCAGCTTCTCCCACGAGCATGTGTCGTGAAGATATGAAATGATTTCTTAACAACTTACTCGAAATACAAAGAACGAATACCATGGATAGAGAAAACCCATTTCAAACTATTCAAACAAAACTCAAATACATATATGGGTTGTTGTAGCTATAAATACTTGTATAAAAGCTTGAACTTTAAAAGGTGACACAAGTAGGGCTTTAAAATTTAATAAATGTGATCCAAGCAAAATAAGTAACCAGGTGATCAAGTTAATTTGATTACAGATTGCATCAATAGATAACATTAAAATCATCAGACGTCATTGACATGGTCAGAGTTATTAACAATTCTGAAAACTCTGATTTTTCTGGTTAAAGCAAAATTATGTTTAGGACAAAATCTAAAAAATACTCACTTTCGAGATGGGAAGATGCACCTGCGTTTTCCATATGATTGTTCAAGAAATCAGTTTTTCTAAAATTTTACTATGATATACTACTATTCAGTGTTATACAGATGATTTTAAAGATAGTTTTTCTTGAAATTTTTCACACACAATGAACCCTAAAATTGAAGAACCTTATGAAATATTTTTAACAGAAACATAAAGTGATTTACTGAAAATATATTCTGTTACTTTGGCCAGTGTCCACAAGTATTATAAGAGGAAGGCGTTATCAGTGAACCTTGGTGCTTAGCCAACAACCTCCCCTGGTAAACTGAACGAGGATACTGATTCACTGAAAGTGCTCTCTTACATCATTGGACACCTCCAAAGGAGTGACTGCCATAGCTGACCAATAATAATTAGTTTCACAGAAACGATATAAAAGATAAAGTGTGACGTAGTTTACAAAAACAAAAACATTCCCCGTCGTCACATTGTTAGAAGGAAGGTTTTAGAGTAAATATAATTCATTATTGTAACTAAAGATAAAACGTAACGCTAGACACGTTTGCAAGAATGATGCTCAACAAACCTTGTGATTACGTTTTCTTAAGTAAAATATTACATTTTAATGAAATGAAGTAAAATTAAATAAATACAACTTTTGTTCATTTCATCACTAAGGTAGTCGAATAAATAAATTCTGAATATCTGGCTGTTATGTAGATGAAAATTGAAATGAATATATCTTTTGTACAATCTAATTAATATTGATACAAATAAAAAAATTAAATACTTTTAGCAATTAAACAACACTTTAATAAAAAGATAAACATTAAACAATTCTAATATATGAAGTACGATACTAGCAAAAACCAAGTTGAAATCTGATTGGTTAGAGATAAAATAGAAGCTTTGCTCTCATTGGTTACTTTTGAAACACACCTCTAAGCAGACCTCATGTAATGATATTGATTTTTCAAGTACCTCACAACTTTAAATGTAAACTAATGAATGTCTTGGAAATAAAAATGTTACATACAGTTTTAATTATACAAATTCTATAATTTCATAAAAACGATAAAGTTCAAAATGTATAATTTATCAATACATATATGATATTTGTTAGGCTAAATAAAATATGGAAAACGAAATTATTAAATCTTAAATTGTTTTCAATAGTTATATTAACAATTTATAGAGAATACTACAATAGTTTTTTATTACTACTATCAACAAAAAATAATATCTTATTATTCAACATTAACTCACAAGATCTGTATTAAAAATAAAATATATCGATCATTTTTAAAATTTTCAACAATTAACTTTTGATATTACATTTAGCTTTAGTAATAAATTATTATCACTTTCATGTTTAAAAATATTCATATGGAATAATTATAATGTTCTGAAAACAAATATTTATTAAAACAAGAGAACAATCACAAAGATCTTTACATCATAACACCCAGTGTAGCACTAAATTGTGCTATGTTCACTATCTATTTTAAGCTACACACGCATATATAGGCGCACGTAAATTTGCAATCATTTTCTTACACAATTCTCCTTGCAATAGGTATATACACTTTATATATGCAAATATATACATATATATAAATACACACACACACACACACACACACACACACACACACACACACACACACACACAC